>JACDJE010000421.1:104818-280787 GCA_016647715.1 Pavo muticus
GAAGAGCTACTGCCAGTTGGCATTACCCCTGTCTTTATTTGTCAATAAACATAGATGGAAATGCATATATATACTTATATATATGTACCTGTGTGTCTGACATATATGGTATTCATAACATCAATTATATACATATCATCTCCATAAGGTGTATGTATATGTGAAATCAATAAAGTAACAAGAACGATACATATGTGAATTAATATATATCATGAATTGTCTGTACAGCACTTACCTTGCACTGTCTGAATAATAAAATAAACCTTGCTGCTTTAGAAAAACATTGCAACAGGTTCCATAGAATTACTAATACTGATAAATAATAGAAAAGTTGACAAAAGACAACTAGCAACTTTGGTGCTTTGTACGTACAGGACAAAGAACACCAGAATTTGCTGATATAAAATGGTACTGGTTATGGCCATGCTTCATGTGATAAACTGGGTTAAAATTGAGCTACATTACATGAAAGAATGTTTGAAATTAAAGAGAATATGGTTTGCCATCATCAGAATCAGGCAAGCTGCTCTTTAAGGCAGTCCAGAGCCACAGTGTTTGTTGGAATTCTGGGAAGGAACACAGAAGGGTGGGTAGGACTTCTGAAACCGCAAAGTGCCTTTAAGTATCAATAGTATCCTTAAAAAAATGCACTACAATCAGTCACTGAAAAGTAAAATACTAGAACTAAGTTTATAAGCAGAAATGCTAAGGCACTTCATGTATTCACATGCATTACTTATTTCAATAGTTTATAGAAATTCTGACTCCTATGACTGACAAACTGTGTCAAAATATTTATCTTTAGGAAAAATATAGTGTATTAAACTTATTTAAGAATTTTAGAATTAACTTTAATTTGTTAAGTTAAATAATATTATTTCTTCAATTATAGCATTGAGATCGAGATATACAGGATAAAGAACTAAACTAGAAGAAATTAATAATAATAAAGAATAGTAATATATTTTTACCAATCCCCCAAGGATGAAGAAGACCATGAAAAGGCGACCAAGGGTTGTTTTTGCATAAACATCTCCATAACCAACAGTGGACATTGTAACCATCAGTAAATAAACACATTCCCAGTACGTTAACTGTTGATTATTTTGGAAATTTTCCCAAGGATCCCCTGAGTTCTCCACCTAAAATGAGAAAGGAAATACATAATGAATAAATTAAAAGTACCATAAACTATCTCTACTAATACAAAAATAAACATATTTTACAGGCATATAATACAAACTCTGGATCCTGTTCTGTGATGTGTTTTAAACATACAGAGGACCTAGGACTTACCATTCTCTTGCCAATACACATAGCATTGCCACTCCATTTATGGAAAACATTTTTTTCCATTCACTATTAAACATTATTAAAAAAGAAGGCACGGCTTATCTGATATCAGTTTGTCCAGATATTTTTCAGTCAATATTACTTCTAATGCAATTATACTGCTTAATGTTTTTGTTTTATAATATTATGTAGCTATTAATGGTATTAATGACTTATAGAATCATAGAATCACTCAGGTTGGAAAAGACCTTAAAGATCATGGAGTCCAACCATGACCTAACCATTCTACCCTAACTCTAACAGCCCTCCACTAAATCATGTCCCTGAGCACCACATCCAAACAGTTTTTAAACACGTTCAGGGATGGTGACTCAACCACCTCCCTGGGGAGCCTATTCCAGTGCTTAACAACCCTTTCTGTAAAGAAGTGTTTCCTAATATCCAACCTAAATTTACCCTGGCACAACTTGAGGCCATTTCCCTCATCCTGTCACCTGTCACAGAATCACAGAATCATAGGGGTTGGAAGGGACCTCCAGAGATCATCGAGTCCAACCCCCTTGTCAAAGCAGGTTCCCTACACCAGGTCGCACAGGTCACTCACTGTCTTCTCAGTGAGAAGAGACCAACCCCACTCTCGCTGTAAGCACCTTTCAGATATTGGAAGAGAGCAATAAGGTCTCCTCTCAGCCTCCTTTTCCTCAGACTGAACATCCCCAGTTCCTTCAGTCTCTCTTCATAGGGCATATTCTCCAAGCCCTTCACAAGCCTTGTTGCCCTTCTTTGGACCTGCTCCAGCACCATAATGTCCTCTCTGTATTGAGGTGCCCAAAACTGAACACAGTACTCAAGGTGAGGCCTCACCAACACTGAGTACAGGGGCAGGATTACTTCCCTAGTCCTGCTCACCACACCATTCCTGATACAAGCCAGGATGCCATTGGCCTTCTTGGCCACTTGGGCACACTGCTGGCTCATATTCAGCTGACTGTCCAGCAGTACACCAAGGTCTCTTTCCATCAGGCAGCTGTCCAGCCACACCTCCCCAAGCCTGTAGGGTTGCCTGGGGTTGTTGTGACCAAAATGCAGGACCTGACACTTGGCCCTATTGAAACTCATGCAGTTTGCCTTGGACCATCGATCCAGCCTATCCAGGTCCCTCTGCAGTGCCCTTCTCCCCTCAGGCAGATCAACACTCCCTCCCAACTTGGGGTCATCTGCAAACTTACTGAGGATGCACTCAATCCCCTCGCCAAGATCATCAATAAAGATGTTAAATAGAAGCTTATCACTGACATGGAAAAGTGATACAAGTTATAAATTTAACATCAGGAAGGGAGTATACTCTGTATGCATAATATCTATTAAGTTTTTTTCCACAGTAGAAAGCCTAAAATTTGAGAATTCCTACAGCAGAAAAAAAAGAGAAAACCTCCTTCCATCTGATGTAATTTTTAAAACAGTGTATTTTATGTTTTTTGTTTTGCTTGTTTTTAATTCAAATCTAGAAAAAGTGAATGAATCTGTGATAAAAAAAATAAATAAATAAATGCTGCAGTGGCCCAAAGGAATGTGTTACTGGTAAATGAGAAGTATGTCACAAAAAATACCACCCAAAACCTCAGTTCATCTTCGTAAGACTGAAATTTAAACATGGACCTCTTCACACTGGTAACCAGTGATGAGACATGTGGAAATGGCACATAGCTGTGTGCCAAGGCAAGTTTAGGCTACATACAAGGACAAAACTGTTTACCCTGAGGGTAGTCAAACACTGAAACCGGCTTCCTAGCTAGATGTTTGATGCCCCATGCCTGTCAGCATTCAAGAGGTGTTTGGATAATGCCTTTAGTAATATGTTTTGAAGTTTGGTTAGCCCTGAAGTAGTCAGGAACTCAGTCTTTGTACGTTCCTTCCAACTCAACTAGTCTATTTCATTCTAAATGACTTCTGGTATAATTGGAAGACAAGCATTCTGAATTGTATTTTACATAGACAAATGTAGCTCAAGGTAATTTAAGTGAAGTCAACCAAATTCTTCATTTGAAGTCAATTTTAAAGTCTGGATTAACATCAATATCATCAAATCATAACATTACTTCAAAATCATCCTAACTTATTACTGCCCTGAAATATTCCTGATTCTAAGTTGATCATAAATTGTCCTTAAAGGACAAATATTTAGTCATATTTAATTATATTTATCAAATAATTTAGCAAAAGCTAAGTTTTAAATTTGAAAATATGCAATTGACACATGCCTTTTATATACAAGTATATTAATGTTTCTGAAATATTTGTAATTCTATATGAAGCATCTTGTACTTTTCAGATATTTTTAAGTGCAGAATAACAATTATGACAAAAAAGTAGACTATCAGTGACCGATAGAAAAATCAAACATAGAATTCTAAGAGAAAAGCAGAAATAATGCTATTCTGAATGTTTGCAATCCCACTACATCTTGTGGAAATACAGAATGGCGCTTTTTTTCTAGCACAACCATTGATTTCCCAAGACCTAACTCTCATTTCATACTCTGACGTTCCCTTCCATGAAGCACTTTGAGTAGTTATTTAGGAAACATTGCCACCTACTGCTTAATTCTAATCACTCAAGAAGTTACAGCAGTTCAAGTCTCACATTTAACTATTGCTGAAACTAAATATAAGGGTTAATACATAGGTAAGTATTACTTACTTATAAAAAAAAATACTTGAGTAAAAGCTGAAAATTGGAGAAACTTCAATTTTTTTATTTTTATTTTTATTTTAATTATACTCATTAAATGTATTAAGGGGTCATTCAGAGTAAGGCAATTTCTGGTAATAAAGCAGTTCTGAAAGAAAGCGATCCATGAAAAAAAGCCAAAGAAATATTTGCAAACATACTTACCAAATGTATGAACCCAGCTGCTGTCAGCCATGTGCTGATAAATATAGAGCACAGATTCACTAGCTTGATGGAATTACTGGGGAGAAAAAAGAAAAACAGAGCATACTTTGGAATTTATCAGACATTCTTCTCATTATTCTTACCTTCTCAATTTTCCTTTCTGTATTTATCAGCAATTAACCACATGCAAACATTGTGATGTCCTGGAATACATCCACACAGACTCAATGAATTAAATTTGGTAATGTCAATTACCATTGTCTGCTGAACTTGCATATCCATCCATAACTGACTGATGCATTTTGAATTAATTCATTTTTCACTAGCTTGCATGCTTTTTCCATATTAGTCTTTTTTTTTTCTTTTTTTTTGACCCCAGACCTGATGAGGCTTTAAATGCTAATTTCAAGAGGATTTTCAGTGCTGACCAATTGCTAATCAATTGCTAATACTTGCAAATATTATTACAGGGCAAGTCTATCTTCCTAGAGATACAGCAAGAATTAATGAACTACTGCAGCCAATCTGTGAATGCCATGGGAAAAAAAAAATATAGGATTCTCAAACTTGGGTATTTAACTGTTTCTGTGTAAAGACCTAAGTCATTTTCAAATTGAGTCATAACATATCTCATACCTCACACTGTTTCTTCAAAAAGAAAAAAAAAAGGAAATCTTCATGAGAAATCCCACAAACTCTTGTTAGTCCCACTGAGTACTATATGCTCTACTGTAGTCAAAAGTGATTTTAAAGCAAGAACCTCACACTGAGTTCAGCAGAAAAGCACGATACTGAAGAGCTTGTGTAAAAGGTTTAAGTAAAGCCTGGTCCCTCTATTCTAAAAAATATTACTGCAATTTGAAAAGCTAGTAATTACATCCAACAAATACACAATGAACTGAAGTTATGTATTATTATGTCTAAATGATCTTACATTTTCAAGGAATTTTATTGAAAACAGTTCTCCTTTGTTTTTGAAAACACATCTCAGAAAGAATGATGCATCAGAAAACTCATTATTCCCAAGCCAATGTGTTCCAAAAGAAGAAATATTGGGGAAAAAAAAAACAAGACCTGTTAGTAGTAGTAGTATAGTTATGTAGTAGTAGAGTTGATTAATATTTATTTTTCTAACTAACTGAGGATGATTTCTAAACTAAGTCGATAAATGAACCTGGAAAATTAAACAGATAGTTCCATTGAACATAATTTTTAAGAGGTACAGTTGAGTGGGCAACTGTAAGGACTAGTAAAGATACACAACTGGCTAACAAATGACAGTTGCTGTAATGATTACTGTACTCAAGTTTATGAAGCTATGCCTTCATTTTTACAATTAATGCTCATGCACAATCAAAGCATATTCACTGTGACAGTATTAAGGTTTGTTTGGTTAATTTTCATATTTTGTTGATAACAACATTCATAATACCGCAATACTACTACAAGACACTAATCTCAAGGTGCCTAGATTAAACAAAATGATAGAAATTATACTGATGCAAAGTTCCTTTATGAAAGGCTGAATATAATTCTTCACCTGAATTTAGGTCAGAAGAAACTCTCAATGCAATAAAACAACAACTGTTCTCCACATATTTCTGTAATATATGTAAATGATTGCAGTCATTAAAAATAACTTTGCACGATGTGTTTGGAAATTTTTATTTTTGCAGGTTTATTGAAAATTGTACCTTCTCTGTCCTCTATGAAATACGCCTGTGTTTCTGCCAGAGTCTAAATATAGATGAAAGATTAGTCACAAACATTTTTCTGCTCCTTAATCTCTTTGCAACATCTGTGCAAAATCCCTTACTGTGAGCCCTAAGTCCCTGCAATTTTGTTGAGAAAATATTTGAAAGCAGTGAAATAGAGAAATTTTCAACTCAACATCACACAATTCTTTCTATTTTATAAACATTGGAACAAAAAATATTCTGAGTAATATGTATTTCATTTCAGACTAGGGAAACAAAGAGATCATTGGCAGAGGAATGTCTTCTAATAGGCCAAGGTAGATCCTTGCTTTGCTTTAGTTGTTCTTTTCAAATAAAACAATAATTATGTTATCATGATTTTCTCACTACTTTGCTGATCTTATCACCATCTGAATGTGTTTAAAAACCATTTGGAAGTGGTGCTCAGGGACATGATTTAGCAGAGGGTTGTTAGAGTTGGGGCAGGATGGTTTGGTTGTGGTTGGACTTGATGATCTTCAAGGTCTGAGCAATTCTATGATTCTATGATTAAAGTTAACCATAATGAAATACTTCATTAAATTACCTCCGTATTTTTCAAATGAATGCTTATCACTTTAAATGGCTCTTTTTTTCCCATTATTTTATATAATAAAATGCATCTTTTTTATTCTTTCTATAATATACTTCCAGAGGTAATAATGAAATACTGAATTTACTGTTTTCGTTCAACAGGTCAAGTACTGTCATTAGTTCTTGGTCTTTATAATAGACAAACTATGAAGTTGAAAATTTCATGAAAACTTTATAAGTGGTTGGCAAGACATATTGAAATTTCTTAAGTTAACAAGATTTTTAGCCACCTCTAAGCAAAACAATGTTGCAGTAACTGGCCAAAAGTATATAGAACAAAATGAGAATTTATGGTAATAATGAGAATTTATGGCTACTGTATGTAACTGAAACACTGCTTAATTTTAAATAAGTAAATTTTATTTAATTGAACAGGGATTTAATGAGGATAATAGCTTTGGTCCTCCAGCTCTTGAAAAACTTCTAAAGATTTTCCATTAGACACAAGTGCTGAGCACTTTCAGTTTAGTTTTGTGGGTTTTTTTTCAGAAAGATTAATAACGCAGAAATAGAAACTTTTACTAAAATAGTATCTTGATACTCTAACCGCATAAGAGTATCCATCACCTACACTATTTATGTTAAATAGGTTTTATGACAGCACTTAACATTCCGAAAAAAAATAAATAAAAAAATCTCATTTAAATTTAGCAGTAGTAATAAACATTCTCAGTTTATTCTTTCTTTAAGTCAAATTCATTTAAAGCAATACATAAAAAAAAAAGAGGACACTTACATGGTCAAATTTTTGTCAGCTGTAACTATATATTATTCTAAAACAAATGGCATTCTGGCCATTTGTTGCAGATTGATTCATTCACTTTACAAAATGCTGCTTTGTGAACATCGATAGTATCCAAATAATTAAGTTCATTTCAGGTTTACTAAGATACACAGAGCACACGTGCTCTTCCACTGAAGAAATAGGAACAGGGAAAAATAAAAAATTTCGAGGCATCTATTGTTTTTAAGTTAAATAAACTTTGCTACTGATGAGCTGCTGGCAGTTAATCAGCCAAGTAAACTGAAACAGTCACATTAGAAAGCTCTGCTTTACAGCCTATTAGTAAGCATTTGGGTTTTACAAATATTTAGGCATTCAGATAGAAAATTACAGAGACATTATCTAATCTAACAATTAAATTTCAAACACAAAAAATGCTATTATAATAAATCAGTTAATCTTGAATAAGTGATCTGTGAATAAACTGAATTTGATTAATACAATATCTCTACATTAACGAACCTGGAAGTTTACAAATTCACCACTTCTAGCTTTATCTAAAACCATTTGAGTTTATGGGACATTTCTATTAATTGCCATGTCTTCTGGTGAGGTTGTTCTTGTGTCAAAATAAACTTACTGGATATTCTGAGCTCCTGGACAAATTATTCACTTTCTTTAACAAACTGGTAATAATCTAAGCCAATGGGCTAAGATTTTACCCACATGTTCATTAATTTCTCTATCTATCAAGGACTGGACTTCTTATAGTCACACAGCTAAAGATATACAGATTGTAAGAGTCTAGAGCACAGAAAGTTTTAAGCTTAAGGACTGAAGAATCAGCTCTTTACTATGAGCATCTACAAATCTCAAGGTTCTATTTACTCATCGCAACCAGTTTACATGGGATGTAGACATAGTTACTTGCACACAAAGTCCTCACACAAGCTTCTCAACTAATGGAGAGAGTATAGTATTTTAGAATTGAACTGAATTTACATTAATTATTGGAAGTTTGGTTCAATACTTTAGCTGGGATAATTTAAGGAGTGATGAAAGGCAAAGCATCTATAACAGTGAAGCATGGGAAGGTTCCTTTTTCTTTTTTTTCCTCAGAGTGATCTTTTGTTCCAAGTTGTGCTTTTTCTACACAATTAACATGTATTATCGGCCTAAAGAATATGTGAAAAACAGAAAGTTTAATCAGGGGATTTTAAAGTATTTTTTGAAAGGAATGCTAATGGCAATGAACACAATATAAACATAGCTGAGCATAAAATTATTATTTTTTATGTGAAGAAGGATGCTCAATTCAAAAGAATTGAAGTAGGGCCACAACAATTATTTTTTTAAAATGCTTTTTGGCAATATTCTGCTGAATTAACTGAATTAATTTATGTTCTGTAAGTCAGCAGAATACAGACTGACAATGTGGGAAGAATTAACATTCAATCAGTGAAGAGCTCTGTAATTCATTCTGCTCTGAATTTATCAATATTCAATCTTGCTCAGATATTCCAAGCAAAATCTTCTTCTGATAACATGGAAAAAAAATATTTACTCTGGTAAATCACTGGTCAGATAAATAGAAAGTTTAAAGAACAGATATTGAGCTTCATTGTTTTTGCTGGTTCTTTTTTTTCAGACAAGAAAATCATATACTACTAGGACCACAAACAGAAGCCATTTATGTTATACCATCAATACAACTACTCAAAACGTAAGTAGATGTCTTACCTTGTTTTAAGGATATTCAGAAACTGCAATATTTCTGAAAACTGTATCAGTCTAAGGGCTCTTAAAAATCTTAAACCTGCATTAAAGAAAAAAAAAAGACTCTAGTAAAGAATAATTCAAATTCTAACAACATTTCGTTTACAATGACAGCGATCAGGAAAACAGCATAGACAGCATACAGTATGTCAAATACCTTTGAAGTGTTCCTCCATATTTAACAGTTTCAAGAACCTCACCAGTCCTTTTTGGAATAGTTTTAAACTTAATTCCTTAACTACTGAGGTATTCTACCAGAAAAACTCAGTTTAGCCAGGAAGCCATGGAAGGAGATTAACTGGCTGAAAGCGAAGAGGGAAAAAAGCCTCTGAGGTTCTGTCGGTTGTTCTAGCACACGACCTTCTCTTCAGACTGCCAAAGACACGTACAGACCTGAAACTTCTCAATTCTCCAAGCTCCCATGATGCTTAGTGAAAAATAAGAGATTATGAGCAAAAGATCTGATAACCCAGATAAACTAGACTGTGGATATGCCTGATTAAATTGGCAAATCTTAATGATGTAAAATCTTTTATTGTAATAATGCCCCTATCTCCACCCTAATTTCCAAAAAACTCAAGCAGTAGAACAAAAGGACCACACACTCTCTCCTAAAAGTTTCAAATATGCTATATAATTATTTCTATAAGGAAATAGAAGTTTTGTGTTGAAATCAGGTTGCCTAACTAGCAATTCCCAGACAACTGTAAAGCCAGTGAGAGAGAGTATGCAAGAGAAAATACTGTAAAAGATTAAGGGCTTAAATTATTAAAAGAGACTTATTCTGATACTAAATTGGCTACAGATCTCTGGCATATGAATAAAGGTACATAGCGTACAAACGCACAACTTATAACACTGAAATAGTGCTTTCAGGATTTTTTTAGTAAACAGTGCAGCCAAGAGTTACCTAAAAAAATTGTATAATATAGTACTGTGACTATTGCAAGGCAGCTTCCTGACTAAAAAAATTGTTTAATATACTACTGTGACTATTGCAAGGCAGCTTCTTGTCATTCAATCTCCAATGCTATAAAACATTTTTTCTCCCTAGAAATTTAAGGAAAACAATTAAACGTCAGCACAACCTTCCTCATCTCAGTGAAGTTCAGAGGTTTCCTTCAAAAGCAATGTTGTGTCTGGTCAGATGTGTGCTAAATCAAGGCTTTATTTAAACAATATTATAGAAAAGTTGCTAAATAAAATTTTTACTCTTGTTAAGGCTCATAGCTAACCTTAATAGAGGTCTCTCATATTGTGTATAATACATAAACAAAATTTATACAAAATGCATAGCTCTGAAGATTAATCACAACTTGAAAAGTGGATTCGGGGATCTCAGTAGAAAAAGCCATAAAATGATGAGTAATAATTCTAAACTTCAGATCCATTTGCAAGTAGAAGGTGACCATTTTATATCAAATTTCTCAAACTATGAGACACATGCTTCTGCTGCACTTGCAGGAGTAGTTCTAGTAGTAGAGTAATAGCAGTTCCTAGAACCGAAACATTCAAAATTGCGTACATTTTGAAATTGTCTCTCAAACCACTCCCTAGCAAATATTTAATAAACATGCCATGGGAGAAAAATCCCTCATTTCAAATGCACTGCAACTAAGGAGAATTTAATTATATGTCCATTGCAATGTTTCAAAAAGAAGCATAAGAAAGAGAGAGAGAAAAAAGAGAGAGACAAAGAGATAGAGAACTACAGAGGCTTGAAGTCCAGCTTCCATGATCTACAAATAGAACTTTCTTGTAAAGAATCAGCTTGTAACCTCTGCATCTTGTCTAGGACACTGCTTCGGGGCTTTGTTTTTTAGCTAAGGAAACTTCAGTGTACTGCCTGTTCTGCATAGTTCAGACATGAAAAAAACATGAAGTGTAGATAAAAATTTTCCTTATCATGACAGAATCTAAAGCCTTTCCATTGTTCTACCCTTTCCAATAACTGAATAAATCTGTTAGATTTTTGCATCCGTGCCATTTTAGATGATCTTCCGTACTTTCTGTCTTGCAGATGAGTTCCGTCATACCAACAAGAATGCAGTATTTAATAAGAATCTCATCCCATATTCATAGTATGAAGACACAAGTCGTAAACCCTATGAAAAGGCAGATTCTCTAGATGATATATAACTTCGCAAGCTGCCATGAACCCTATATGACACTACATCATTGTATTTTTCACAAAAGTTGTTGATATATAATTAATTTTTTTAGAAAAATTAAACATACTAGAATTGGCTGAATATTTATAACCTCAGGAGGAAACATGTAGAGGCTGGGAAAACAACTTCTAAGCGTAAGCCATCGTAAGGAAGACAGTTTGCAAGTAAGGCTGAAAGTCTCATTGTTGAGTGAGGAAGAAGTATGTTTAAAGTAGGAAATTCAGGAATATTCATAAAAAATGGGAATTGCAGAACAGTGTAAAAAAAAGAGTTCTGAAAAGTGACCTGAATTAAACAGGTAAAAGGAATGGTAGGGCTGCAGCTGGCAGTTTAGATTTCCAAGTACTCATAGTATCTTGTGCTCAAGATTTGAGCATGCGATCACCTGTTCATTGTTTGTTTGCAAATGAAACCCACTATGTCTGCAGTATCCCCCATATCACTATTAACACAAAGTCTGCCAAAGGAGTTCCACATATGAGGGACAAGTTACACTGTACAATGCACCAGTGAGCACATCTTTCCAGAGGGGAGTCTTCAAACCACACAAAGACTTTTTTGTGGTTTATTGGCAACATCCACTAATACTAGATGAACTCGAACAAAGGAGAAAGGAGAATTCCCAGTCTCCAATAATTGGTTTTTAAAGTTGTGAAAGAGATAAAAGGTGCTGTCTTTGAATTAATGTTTGGCACTCTAAAACATTTAATAGCATGGACTGCTTAACCCTCTACAGTAAATTATGTGCACTTTGAAAAACCACAGCGAACTTGGAAATTTCAGCCTTATTCTTCAAATGGACTACAAAAAAGCAACACCTAGGAACAAACTGTAAGCATAAAGCTCAAATGAAGTAAGATCGCCTCTGAATGTATGTTATTCATCATCACCTTGCACTTAGCAAGGTGATGATGAATCAACTGAATAATTCCTAAGAGGAAAAGTCCAAGAAACACTTCATTTTGGCGCTGGAATTAACAATATGTCGAAGTGTGTTTGCAATCATGTATACATCATAAGCTGATGACACACTAATCCTCAAAGCAGTAACCCTGCTGCATTGCAACTGTTGTCGGATTAAAGATGGCCCAAATTATTCAGTAGGTAGCTTACCATGAATCCACATCAGATGAAAATTAAGCTAAGTTGAATAGAAAAGATTTTGGGTAGTCTTACTCAAGAATAATTATCAACAATGGGTCCATAAAGAAAAGCCAGGTTATTAAAAAAATCATAGGAAATAATTAACACAATGTCCCATGTTATGATCTCCCACTGTCCCAAATCAAGTTTGACTCATTTAAAACTAAGATAATCTCTTTCATGCTCACCAACTCACCAGGAATAGAAATTTATGATATCTTCTTACACATCAAGGATACTAATCAAAATCTATAATGAGAATACTAATAAAAAATTTCATTTTCAAAAGCTGTATGAGATACTAACACTCTTGTATTTAAAGAATAAAATCAGTAATTGAAATAGATTGTTATGTATTATAGTAATGTCCATTTGCATTGTGAATGTTTAATGGGATCCTGTCTTCTAAAGTCAATTGACCAATCTGCTGAAAGCCAGACTCAAGGATTATTTGCAATTTTGCCTCATCTCTTCCTTGGCAAAAGGTTTTATGTTGGAACATTCTTGTGGGATCTAACTAGAATAGAATATAATTCTCTATAGTACAATGTATACCAAAAAAGTATCAAAAGGTTTAATTCAGCTATAAATTCTCTCTAATCAGACAAAAAATACGCATGCTACTTCAGTGAGCTAATGTTCAGCTTCTAAAAGCAAGACTAAGGTATGTTTCCAACCTGGAATTTCTCTGAGCTCTAAGATAAACCTGAGGATTTCATAGATTTCTAAGCCTGAAAAGACTATTATGATTATCAAATCAAATTCTTTTAATATAAAAAATATTTTATTCCATAATTTCAGTCTCTAGTCCAATAATTTCAGTTGTATATATAACGAATAACTCGAATGAGCCTGAAAGTATACCACAGCATTACTTTCTTAATGTGGAAAAATTTGTTCAGCTACATGTTCCACTGTGACAACTAAAGAACAATTCTGAAAGTACAATGAAGATTCAAAATGTGTATAGTAACTTGTATTATTTATCAGGTAATTTTCTAAATTGCATAAGAGATTACTGGGAATAAAAGTAGTAATTTTTTTTTGAATTATAATTATTTTACATAGTGCATATACTTATTAGAGAAGATAATTTCCAAAAGGTAACCAGTAAGTTATTTGATTACATTAAGCTAACAGAAAAAACTAAATGTTAGTATTAACAACGGATTAAAAAATCAAAGAGAACAAAAATATCACCAGCCTGACACCCAGAGTCAAATGCCTATCTCCTGAAATTGTGTACACTGAATGTGGCTGTGAAACAATGATATACCCAAATCTCTCAGACCATTTTTGAAAAGTGACTGAGAGGCCAAGTAACCCCTCAAACACTGAAATCAGTTAAATTAGTTTCAAATATTACAGAAGTCAGATCTGTGCAAAAAGAAGCAATATATTATGTTGTTGAAATGATGAGATTGATTCAGAATACAACAGGAGTATTTCTATTGTTTTTATTGCAACTTGTTCAGCTCTGTAAGGTACAAATATTAACCGGCTACTGCTTTCCAAGTCTTTACTGAGGACTCAGTAAGGCGGATGTTTTAAACCAGAATAGGGACATAAACATGACCAAGAAGCTAAGTGACAGCAGCAATAAAATTAGAGTTGAAAATCTTTACTCTATGAAGTTTACAGTAAAGAAAACAAAATGATTTTAAGCTTTATTTGATTTCACAGTCTTAAAATTTGTTCAAATACAATATTTTCCTGTCAGTCAGTTTTGCTGTCTCAACTGAATTGATGCTTTCAAAGTGGATTAGTATACAGCAGCTATTAGGATTCATCCAAAGTTACAAACCTCCCAAAACAAAACTTATAATTGTTAATCTGTAAAGGGGAAGAGGAGGAAATGAAGACAACTAAACTATTTTTTATTCTTTATGAGATTCCAGAAAACAGAAACAGGAATTAGGATATTTCTCTAATTCAACACGACTTCAATCTAGTGGAACAGCATCAAGTATTACATAATGTCTTAAAATAAATACATAATCATAATACCTTTCTTATTATCATATATTGCTTATTCTGTCAGTAGCATATTCAGAGGTACTGGCATAAGGACTTCAAACCACAGAGATTTTGCATACCAACTACATTCTTTGCAAATTTATCCATTCACCAGAATCGTGCCTTCAATGAATGATTTCACTATTCGTGAAAATTATCAATGGCCACTGCTACTCCATATTTGACTGAGACCATATGGCTTACAGAAGACTGAAAAAACAAGAATCAGTACTCAAGAAATCAGAAAATTTTCTGAGAAAATTCAGAAAATTTTACAAAATGGAGGGTGTAATTTTTGGGATGAAAACAACTCTCTTCTGAATGCCTTCACATAGTGCAATAGAACAACCTGAGATTCCACTCCCTGCAGATGAGAGTCAAAATGAAAGCTCCAAGAACAATACAAGAAAAAATAAGAGAATCTGCAACATAGCCAAATTATTTTCATACATTTCCTTGTTATTATTATGCAAGAGTACATATGATCCAAGCAGCGCTGCATCAAATTGTTAATAAATATATCTGCTGCCCATTTTTAACTTACATTTACACCTATTAAAATGAAGGCCATCTAAAGCAAAACAAACAACAACAACCCTATATCACTGTAGAATATTACTTTCCATTCTTCAATGGAATGTCTTCAAAGACAATTATTTCATTCTATTTGAATATCAAACCCCTTTGAGGAGACATTGCATATACGGGCGGATTACATCATGCAAGTCACAGAAGGATTTTTTCCTATAAAGCAGCTGAAATCATATACCAAGAATGAAAAAAATAAACACAATATCTTTTAAGAAAAGAACTGTGCTAGCACCAGAGACAGAATCACAAACTACATTTTAAAGAAAAAGTTTAGAGTTGGACCTTACCCCAGTATGAGCCGACCCTATAACAAGACACCAAGGAGTTTCGAAAAGAATGCTGTTCTTCCTTCTCAGGGATATTATATCCTGCTTTGACACGATATCCATTTTGGAATAATTCTCCAAGAGACTTTTTACGTCTTCTGGTACTTTTATAAGTTTCCGTACGCGTGCCCCCAGAAGGATTGTGGTAGACTAAAATCTTGCTGGGAATCATGACTATGTATCTTCTGCTTCAGATGTACTGCACTTAAGATGTATTGTGGTCCAGTCTTCAGTCACAGGATCCACTAACAATGAAGATATTCATATATATCTCCTTTTTTTCTAATTCAGTATTAACACAGAGAAAGCTCAGAGTACTTTCTTTAACAGAACTTTTCTTTGGAAGCAGATTTACTTAACAGGGCACAGTTTGCAAATTTGTACTATATACAAATTTCAACTTTACATGTTGTTATAAAAAGATAATAATCTAACTCATTTCTCTTAGCATGAAACAAACAATTCATGCAAATACAGAACTGAGCCTCACAAAACACCCTAGGAGTATCACCAAGTGGGTAGGCGAAACAAATCAGAGAACAGACAGGCAGGCAGTGCAGATGCTCCTCTGATCCGTGATGTACTAGAGCTTAAAAGCCATCTTCTATCCGGATATTACCACATAAGCTTCTTTCAGATACACCAGAGAACCACACCCATCAATTCAAAACCTGCAAATGTGATGCTGTTCACTTGAAATGAAAAGGTACTCTCATAAAGAATATAGCTGTAGCAGATCATAAATGGAATTGTTTGCTGTGTACTCTTCTCTTTGGCAATTTACATGTGTGTCTTCTGGTGAAAGTTATTATGCAGAAGGCAGAGGTCACATATCAGCCAACTCTTACAGGATTTATCCCAGATGAAATAAACCCCTGTACACACACAACCACTCTTCATCTAATCCCAGTTAATGACAGCTATATTACAGAAGAAAAAAATATCTTTAGCCATCAGGCAAGAGGGAAAGAATAGAGCACATTAGTTCCCACAAGCAGACTTGTTCTGTGAACATTCACAACAAGATTTTTGTTCAGTCAGTTACTATCTCAATTAGAAAAAATCTCTTGCAAATAAAATGTAAACGTGAGATGGTATCTTCCATGATACATGGTGTGCCTGCCTGGTCAACTTCCTGGCTTTGGACCATAACATACATACTCCATCTTGAAAAGCTAACTTCATTTCAAGAAATATGCTTAACATGCTTAACATTCCTTTTATTTTTTTTTCTGCACAAGAAAAGCCATAAAAATATATATTCTAAAAATATATCAATGCCATCTGGAGTACAATACAAAGCAGATACAAAAATAGACAGCACCATGTGCTTATAGGAAATGTACAGGATCTCAAAGCACACTGGAAATGTTATTGAAGTGTGAAAAGGCCAAACAGAAATGTGGAGCACAGTATACACAAATTCAAACTTTCAAGTATTATCCAGGGAGTAAATCATAAGTAAACCACTTCTGTGACTCTTTTACAGTGTAACATTTACACCAAGTTCTTACAAATGCCCTGGTCATGTTCCCATTGGTCACAGAAGTGAAGTTCCATGGAGTCCATTGGGAATGATGCTCTTTGACTCTGTACAAATGCATACAGACATATTTATAAAATATCTGTGAGCATTTGAATTATTCCTTTCAAGCTGGAAGGATTTTAACAAGGCATTATTTATCCCTGCTACTAATCACATCTTGTACTGCTCAAACTGAAAGAACACCCTACTTTTTTTTTTTTTTATCATGTAGGGCATATTATTTTTCTTCATTTTTGTATTTCACCTTGAATATAACTATAATCTTGTTATTTTTTGAATTTTGAACCTATCATTATCATACTTCATTTTTTCTACAGCAAACATTTGGGTGTAAAATTCAAAAGTGTTGTGAGTCCAGTACATCTCTAAAGCAAATTAGTGCTCCAGTAATAACTAGCAAAAGCCAAGCTTTTTGTTTACATAACCTATATTTAGGGTTTAGTAATCTGACAGTATTCCTTTAACTCTTTCAGCTCCCCGGAACAGAGGATTTTATCCAGATTTTTATTGATTTTCTCCCTCTTTGTTTCAGTGCACTGCTAGAACTGTTGAATATATCAAAGTCTGCAGAAAAAAATGAATTAAATAATAGAAAATGGAAATAATTTTGAAACAAACCTGATCCACAATTAAAAAATGCAAATCTAAATTTATTCATCATTAGGATGGTGACATACGCTGAGAAGCATCAGAGGCAGAGCCAGGCAAAGATGTTTCTATTACTTTCATATTCTGTGCAGAAGTATGCACTTTCATATGGGATAGTTTTGACGTGTCCTACAATCTGGTTGTGCAAGACAACTTCTGCTTTCAGTGAGAGTAAGGTCCTCTACCATCTACATTGTCTCATCTAAACAGTGCGCAATGCATACCTTACAGATTAACTTCAAAAGCACGTGTGAAATGCTTTAATTTAAAAGAAGCAATTAGTACTTAGAGGACTGTTACCTTTTTCTTACATGATGATTAATATTCAAAAGTGAATGAAACAGTGAATAGCTTTGTAAGTGTCTGATCAAATCCTGAAATTTTGTCCTGGCCAATTTTTTAGAGCAATATATGTGACTGCGGCAGGAATTCAGCAGATGGGGTGTCCCTGTTCTCTCCTGATTCAGCAGCCAGAAATTCATTGTAAGATTTTAAAGATTACGGTCCTGATCAGACAGAAGATATCATCCTCTGCATTAAACCACCATTGTTCCATCAGCACTGAAAATAAACTAATTGTCAGGACTTAACAGAAGAGTTTGGTTTTTTTTAATTTCAAACTCAGTTTTTAAATTCATATTCAGAGGCACCCCACATATGTTATCTAGGTCTCATCTTTGCATCAAAATAGCGTAGGGTTAAAACAAAAAAGTGTCTTTGGTTACATCTGATCACTTGAGAAACAAAAAGCTATTTGATCCCCTTCTCTACTATAAATAGTATAAATGTTAGTTCTCAAATGCCATAAGATACATACAATAAAAATCATTACATGCAGGGAGAGATAAGGTGATATTTTTGTTCTTTGTATTTTTAAAACATCAAAAAAATAAAGACATGTCTAACCAAAGTAATGACTGTACCAACTTGCTGCAAACCCTAAGGTTGAAATCAATGAAATCAGTATTAGATAGCAATTTAAATAGAGGAAGAAATACAAGGCAACAGTAAGGACTACAGGTGGTAAGTCAAAGCTTTAGAATTAGAAAGTTGTTAAACTTAAGTTCCTGAAAAAACGTGTCTACATGCATTATTGTTGTTTTCTAGTTTCAAACAAAATCTTAAGATACTGAATAACACAGACACCCTGGCACTATTAGCAACAAAAAGCAGACTCACTACATATGTAAACATTACTTTTGCTGCTTTCTCCCTTAGCATAAGATCAATTTTAGTTTATAACGCTTCAGCCAGGGTATGTCGTATTCCAAAAGAAAAGCACAGATACCCCAGTACAGAATGAATACTGGATCTTTCTAAAAAATCATTTTATCTTGCAAGCATCATACTTTGCAAAAGAAATATTATCCTACTAAACTGACTGTGGTGCAACTGTTAATGAAAGGCTGAAAGCATGAGGGAAACGATTAGCAATATTCACACCTACTTCAAGGGGAATAAAAAGAGAAGAGAGAGAGAGAAGAGAAAGAGAGAAGAGAGAGAAAGAAGAGAGAGAGAGAAGAGAGAGAGAGAAGAGAGAGAGAGAAGAGAGAGAGAGAAGAGAGAGAGAGAAGAAAAAGCTTGAGAGAGAAGTTACTGATCTCTCATTTTTCCTTTTTTTTTCCTTACAGTTGTATAATTCTTATTAGATACTGAAGTCAATATTGAAAAAGGATGAAAAAGATGCCTTTTTATTTTTTATTTTTTTATTTTGGACAATAAATTAATTGGACATTTACAATTACAGACTCAGTGTTGGAACATGTTTAAATACAAAGCCTGAGAACTGGAAGATTCAATACAGCACTAAGACTGCATCTGGAGTAAGTCCAGCAAAGAGAATAGTATTTAAGACTCCTCTCTTCAAATTAATTTCAGACAGAAAATCTGCCTGTGGTCTGCCTGCTGAGATGCAAATTCTTAGGGTGTTTTTACTGCTTAAAAGAGGTTGCTGTTATAGGCTAATATATTGCCAAAAGCTAGTATCAATTACAAATATATTGCCACAAAATTACCAACACTAAGAATAGATGGTGAAAAAGGCTATGCACTATCAGAGTAGATTAGAATCAGCTTCTAGAAAAGGTGTCTCTGACGTTTTCCCAGAAGACAACCTTCCTCCAAATACGTGCATTATTTGCCCTTTACTCCTGACTGCTACATATTTCTTATGACTGAGATGTATTTCCAGAGTAAGCATGAACATGAGAGAATCTAGAAGAACCCATCAAGGATCACTTTTATTTCCTAGGTGTATCTGCTTTTACAGTCCATTTTACAATGCTGTAGTGTAGATGTTTTGCTCATAGCAGGAAGGAAAGTGAAGCCAGGCAGGAGAGACCAATCTCAGTGTTAGTATGAACTTTTATAGAAAATAAAAGCTAGAATCACAGTACAAATTATACACTGCCACATTGTACAAATTGTCTGCCAGCTAATAACCATAAACCTATTATTTTCTTGAGTGAGCACTGTCCTAACCCTATATCTAGCCATCACTAAACATTACATCAAGTATGCATTAACAAGCATCTAAAACAGTTTTAATTATACATATATATTAAAAACTTACAAAGGGCATATATTTTAATAAGAATAGTAAACTGTCCTAATTTTTTATTATTTACATAATTGATCATTTAAGAACATAATTAAAAAGTGAACTTCTAAATAACATTAGATCTGAATTAAAAAGAAAACAATATAATTTCCCGGCATAAATCACATGTAACAGAAAGAAAATGCATTTAGGGGAAAAAAAAGTTTGACTAATCCAAAAAAACAGTTTCCCAAATTAAAATGGTGTGGTTTTGTGTGTGCGTGTGTGTGTTTTTAAATTAAGGCATTATTCCAGTTTTGATATTTCCTTGCCATCTGCTATATTTTTACTTACAACAAACAAAACTGCTGATGAAGTTGAATAGACCGTTTTTCCAATATTTTTGCTTCTGGCCTGAAGTAGCAGCTAGTGAGATTTCATAAGAAGGTCTATTCCTGACAAATAAATGTCTGTGCAATTTTGAAGATAAGATAAGCTTAGATAGTTTGAACCTAAAATAACAAGAAAACTCAGATTCTTTGACCTCATGTTCCTTTACAAATATCAAACCAGGAAGTATGATTGGTAGATAGATTTAGAGCAAAATGTTTCCTAGCTAGTACAAGCTTATATAACATTTGTAAATACACTGTACTGATTTATTCAAAAAGAATTATAAACTAAATGCCTGAACTAAATAAATGTGCTTTCCAAAGTTTAGTAATATCTCTTAATGCTGTTTCATATTAAAAAAACTCCAGAATGGAAAAAAAAAAAGAAACCTTGGAAAAGCAGCAAAAAGATGCCAAAGCATACACACAGAAAGAGCAAGCAAATGCCCTCTGAACATCATTAGCTTTGCTGGTAAAGACTTCCTAGCAATTCATATGGAATATGGAATAAAGTGAATTCAGTGTTCCACACTCAGATAGGACCTAAAGGTCTACTAGTACCATAAACAGAAATAGAAGCTCTCTTCTGTCTTTTCTTTATGGTGAATATGCTCTACTGATAATTAAGCCACAACTAAGGTGCAATAATATAAATTCTTTTTTATAACACACATGGAAAAATATAGTTTTGTTTACACTAAAAGAATGTCAATCTAAAAGAAACAGGAGAAGAATATTGATAAACGTTTGGAAGTTCTAAACATTACAACCTCAAACAGTGTTTCATTCAAGTAAAGGACTGCCTACAGGACTCCATCTTAGCAGACATTATTTTAAACTGATTATGAAACACAAATTTAGGCTGCTTAAATGAAAATTCTGATTAGCAAGTATATTTACTGTTCATGAATAATAATTAACACAATTTATAAGTAGTAATAAAATATTAATATAAATTTTGTGTCTTAAAACACCAAATTTCGAAAAAGAAAAGTGTTTTTGATTGATGTTAACTAATGGATTTGAAGACTTTACTGCATACTGCAAATAAATGACATTTTATTGTGACATTCTACTACCTTGGGCCTGGTAGACATTTCAGTAGCAAGGCAAATAAGGCCAAAATCTTATATACTTTTTGAGAAAAAACCAATCATGTAATTATGGCATAACTGTCTTCCTAAAAGGACTAAGCGAGATATTTCTAAGTCATCATGTCTGGGTACCTTACATCCAGTAATTTTTAAAATTTGCTCTGCAGTCTACTTAATGTTGGTTTTCAGTGAGTCCGGCACAGTCAGTTGAAATTCCAGAAGTATATAAGTAAGTTAGTATTATTATCATATGTTTAAAAGTAACCATAGACCATAGTTAATCAAATCATAGACAGAACAAGGAATACTACAGCAAAATAATTAGGTGTTCAAAATAAAGAACTATATTTATGTACGCAGAAAAACATCCTATTGCCATTAGAATTCACGTTTGAACAGTAAAGCTGTACATACTGATGTAGTTAATGCAGCATTGCCATAGCATTCATTAAGCAAAAAAAGAACCATTATGTCTTTAAATAGCATGTTGTCCATGTAAGTCTTGCCAGGGAAGGGTTCTTGACCTTAAGTTAATACTTCTATTAATATTCTGGAGGGAAAATAAAATCCACATTGATAAAATTAACAGATGATACTGAAGAATGATAAGGAAATATGGTTTGATTAAAAGGAGCAAAAATTGTTGTATTCAATATTATAAATGTGATACAGCCTTTTCAATGGCACACTATTGTCAAAAGACTTAGCACATAGACTATTAAGAGTGATATTATTTAAAAAATTCTTATACCTGCTTGAAGGCACCTGAAGTGAATGAAGAAACGTTACTGCAAACAAAACTAGTGCATATGCATGAAAAATATTTTCCTTGGAAATTTAACAAGATTTTTCTTCCAATGCATACAAAATATAATGCAAGTAAAATTACATAACATGTTCTAAAGCTGTAAAAAATACACCAGTTTTGTAAAAGGAGAAATACTGGCATATTAAAGGCATATTGTAGAATTTGGATGTGTATTCATAGTTCTTGCCAGTAGATGACAGAAATACATAATACTTCATGAATAAACACACTGAAAATTGACTGTAATATAAGGGTGCTAAGAAAGGCATATTTCTGAGGCCTGTGATGTATCAAGAGACAGAAGATGCTTACAAAGTTTTGGTGTCCTGTCTCACAGGCATCCCCACAATTCAGTTATCAAAGCACTTTGTGTCATTAAGGTACTCTGTTGCATACCATTTTCCAAAAGGCATGAATTGTTCAGCAAATTCATACAGACATTTAGGCAGAGTTGCTCTGTAGAGCACATTATTAAAAAAAAAAAAAAAAAAAAAAAAAAAAAAGCAATAGGGTATTGAAACAAATGTTGCTTTCCATTTTAGTTTTCCTCACAGAGATTTTTAAATTTTCATCTTGAAGCACACTTGCTGGATGGCCAGAAGGCATTTGCATCATCAGCTTAAACTATCTGTTTTTTCTCTGAAGTTATGCATCTATTTCCATTAACCACAGGGAGAAACTAGTTTCATTTTCTGACTGACATAAATAGCTCTCTCTACCAGAGACATCAGAAACAGTTTTCTAAGACCAAGAATTGATGCTGAAACAACAAGCCAGATCCAAAATGACTTGGGAAGTCTGTAACAGGATCTGAACAGGATTTGAACAAATATTGGAAAAAAGAAAGCCCTCTTTTGAATAAATATGCTTTCCACCACATAGAGAGATTCATTCTCTATGCTGCAGATATGTCTACATTTGCATGCATTGTCTGCCTTCTTTGCCCCCACTGTAAATCTCAAATTACTTTCTGAAAAAACAGCACAGTTTCAGCAGCAGCCAAGACTGCCTAGGGGATGTCAGATGAATCTATTAGCAATCAAACAGTTTCTAAGAATTAAAATATTGTACAGTAGAATAAATGAGAAAAGTAAACTGATCGATTGTGATTCAATGTTAATATGAAAGAATATTAAATTTTTATAATTAGTTAGGATTTAATTAAATCACTGTAGTTCCTAAGATTGATTGGTCTTCATTCACATGTCCTTGTAAACATGAATCTAAGATTATATTTTACATATTTAATCTATCAATATCACTCTGTCAAGACAATTTATCCAATCTAGGCTGCTCATAAAGTCAAGTGCATGATAAAAGACATTTCAGTCATTTAAAGTGTGTTTGTTCTCATAGAAGACAGAGTAACAATTTTAAGTAGAGGGTACATTGTTTGTAAGTCATTACTGAGTAAGGCTAGAAAGTATTCACACATTGAAGGCCTCTCCAGCTTAGTAGATTGCAAGCTACCAAAGAAACAAAGGTCTGATAATCCAAAGTTTAGCTGAGATACTCAGATCATAATGAATTTGTGTTAAAAAATGAGTTTTGCCAGAACCTCATTTCTGCCATTGCAAATCTTTTTTTTCCTCTAACAGCACTTTTAGCCTATCTTCACTTATACTGTAAAGACAGCACATTCAGCAATTACTAGGAAGCATTTGGCTGAAATTAATTATCGAAACATCCTGTAAAATCTCTAGAGCTAGAAACACCATTCTTTGTGTTATTGTTGTTCCCTTGGAAAGATTCTCCCCACTACACAGAAGGCTGCAACTCATAGTAGATAACTGTTCTTTTATCAGTATTATCAAATTTCTCCTACAGTTCTGCACAATAATTATTTTATTTTACATATAAGTATCTGCACAAATGCTACTTTTTGCAAAACAGTGCTGGAAAAACGTCAAAGGGATATAGATGCAAATGCACTTCATCAGAAAAAACTGATGTTTTTAACTGTAGAGTTTTAAGTATTAGCATAAGTGATTTAACACCATTGACTACTGAAGTAATATATACCACTGAATTACTTAGATCTAAATTTTCCCTTTCTCTATCCCATTCTTTCAAGTACGGTAAGCAGATTATTCCATACACCAGCTGTATTCTGCTCACATATTTCTTTTACTTATGCTAGACTGTGGTAGCTAGCAAAAAAGACACTCTAGAAATCTTTTCTAAAGGGAGATTTCAAATGCAAAATTTGGTATTTTTGCAGGTTTTAAGTGCTGTTTGCCTTCAGCTTTACATTAGACAATGAACATCCTACCATTCACAGAAACCTTTTGGTGGAAAAGCATTATCGATTATCTTGCATAGTGAATTGTGTTTGCATACTGGAATCTAGCTCATGTTCTAAATCATTCTCTAGATAAGCATCTATCCTCCAATTTAAAACATATTTATTTTCTTTAAAAAAAAAAAAAAAAAAAAAAAGGAAAAGTAGGTACTTGACCTGAAACTAATAACACGGTGAAAACATACTCCCTAGCCCTCCACCCACACTTCTGCCTTTCCACTGTTACCTATAAACATGTCCCCAGCATTTCAGCTCCTTCAGCAAAATAAATTCTTCTGTCTCTTTCAAAACTGTGAAGGAACACTCTTCATTTATACACTTCTGTGTATTTGCTTAAAAACTCTTTCATCACAACACTTCCAAATGACACTTTGCTGGTCTAAATCACATCTATGTCACAGACCCCAGTAATTCACATTTTTGAATAAGTAAATTATTTGACTGAGAATGATTTTCCCTAAAGTGAAAGCTCCTCTGGAATAAACATAGAAGAAGCAAGTGTAAATGCTCAAACATCATAAATATGTTGCTCATAAGCCAGCTACATAATAAAAATTAAACAAATCTGTGTTTCAGCCGGTGATAAATAACTCTAAAAAAGGATTCAGTCAGAAAACAAATGAAGTGGGACTATAAAAAGATCCAAAAAAGTGAAATTGGTGCAATTACGAGAAGAGGAAATCCTTTTAACCCAATAAATAAATATAATTACAACATTTAACTCTGCCTGCAAAATGACATCGATCATATACAAACTATTCAGGAAAAACTGACAAGTGTGCAAGCACTCATTATTCCTGTCAGTTCTGTTAGACTGCCGTGTCACCATGAATGAGTCAGTTACAAAGTCACTTTCACAAAGTATATTAATTTCAACTAATTATCTTTTTGCATAATTTTCCAGTTTTTGGTTGTTTCGAGCTATTTACTCATTTCATATTCATTTTCTATGGATGCTGTGAAACTAGTTTTTGCTCTCAGTTCACCTTCATCTCCAATGACTTAAATCTGAAAGTTCTAGGAATCTATGATAAGTCAGATTCGAGTACGAAAATACATCCTTCTAAATCACAAAGTCTAAAATCCTGGGATTTCTGAATCTGGGAAAACTGCTGGTGAAATCCATAATTTTCTTTTATGGATTAGTTCATTTGTTATCAACATATTTTCTTTTATATTTTATTTCCTATTAAAAAATATGGAACTTTATGACATTTTCTACTTCAAAATTTTCATTTAATGAATATGGTGGAAGAATATAATGAAGACTTTAATTATATGAGGATCTGTAATCGTCTTTCCTGGCCATTTTGCTGCTTTCTTTGGTTTATTAATAACCACTAAAGTATACTATGAACCTGAACATGGTTTTGCAACCTATTAATCTCTTTTCATACAACACTAAATTATTGATAATTTCTGTATATTTACATTTCTGTATCAAATTGAGAATATTATAATCTCATAAAAAATTCTGGTTTATTTTAAATTTTACGACTCTGTTCAGTTTTCAGGGACAACTTGCACTAATGTTTCTAGAGAAATGGATAGACAAATGGTGAGGCTTCATTTGTTGTCTAAAGATATAGCACTTCCAAAGCATGACATTTTGGAAAGTTTTCCTCAAACAAAAACTCCCGAATTTTGATTTTCATTTTACGTAACTATATAGAAATATGCAACTTGTACAAGAAACTTAGTATACCATAGTATATGACTTTATCTGTCTTTTTTTTTTTTCTACTTTGTTTCATTTTGTGATCTTTTCTGTGTGCCATATCTTTTTCCAGTGCACTCCTAGTAGTCCTTCCTACAAAAGGTTTGAGACCAGTAACAACTATCCAAATCTTCCAAACAAACTGTTTCAATGGATTTAAAATTTATCTATATTAGCACAAAATGTGAAGGAAACCTGTTGATTTCATTGCTGACAATGATTCATGACAGTAGATTTCAGTGAATAAATGGCTTGGATCATCTGTTCAGGTAACAATTATACTATACTCCCCACTTTGTAAAAACAGACACGCGTTAAACTGTACTCTCTAGATGGACCTTACCAATACCTACAGTAGGTAATTATATTTATAGAATCATAGAATCACTAAGACTGGAAAAGACCTCTAAGTCCAACCATCAAACCATCACCACCAAGCCCATTAAATCATGTCCCTGTGTGCCACATTGACACGTTTCTTGAATGCCTCCATGCGTGGTAAGTTCATCGCTTCACTGAGCAGCCTGTTCCAATACTCGACCACTATTTAGGAGAGGCAGTTTTTTCTAACAACCAACCTTCACCTCCCCTGGTGCAACTTGAAGCCATTGCCTCTCATCCTATTGCTAGCTATTGGGAAAAAAGGCTGAACCCCACCTTGATATATTCACCTTTCAGAGAGCTGTAGAGAGCAATAAGGTCTACCCTGAGCCTCCTCTTCTCCAGACTAAGCAATTCCAGTTCCCTCAGCTGCTCCTCATAAGACTTGTGCTCCAGTCCCCTCACAGCTTCATTGCCCTTCTCTGGACACACTCCAGGGCCACAATGTCTTTCTTATAGTAAGGGGCCCAAAACTGAACACAGTACTCAAGGCGCAGCCTCACCAGTGCCACGTACAGAGGGATGATCAGCTCCCTGCTCCTGCTGGCTACACTATTCAAAATGCTAGCCAGGATGCCATTGGCCTTCTTTGCCAGCTGGGCACAGTGCTGGCTCATGTTCAGGTGGCTATCAACTAACACCCCTGGATCCTTTTCCTCCGCCCAGCTTTCCAGCCACTCTGCCACAAGCCTGTGGCACTGTATGGGGTAGTAGTGACCAAAGTGGAGGACCAGGCACTTGGTCTTGCTGAACTTCATCCCATTTGCCTCAGCCCATCAATCCAGATCTCTCCGTAGTACCCTTTGACCCTCAAGCAGATCAATATTTCCTCCCAGCTTGGTGTAATCTGCAAACTTACTGCGGGTTCAAGCAATCCTCCTGTTCAAATCATCAGTAAGGATATTAAAAAGGATTGGTCCCAATACTGACCCCCCACTGGGAACAACACTTGTGACTGCTCACAAGCTGGATTTAATTCTACTCATTTGTCTGTGCTCAGACAAATTAATCAGTCAAGAAGAATGGACTTAGTAAGTGCTTTTTTCTGACATAACTCACCTGTCCGCTGAAATGGTAGAATCACTTCAAAAACAATTTTGGTAACATTCTTCTGCTTTTGTGATGCCATAAGGTGAAAGCATTACCAAAATACGCCAAGTTTAGGTATTTTTATAACAGCTACTAAAAGGAGAAACTCTATTACTTACCAAGCCAACTTCTGTTTAAATATACTGAAACAAACACTGGAGGGACCGTGAAGAAATCTACTACTGAGTTAACTTCCAGCCAAAACCATAGCTTGTCATTGGCTGCTATGAACTGAAAAAAAAAAAAAAAAAGGGCAAGAGGGAGAAGAATCAAGTTAGACTTGTGGTGTGTAGTTGCATGCAGTACTTTCCATTATAAAATATTAAACTCCAAAGCTAGTGAGTAGTTATGTTGCTCCAGCCAAGAAAATTGGTGTTACTGAATTCTGTAAGAATTCTGTGAAAATTCTAACTAAAGAAGCAGAATATTTATGTAGTAAGTTGTAAGATCTATGGTAAAAACTGCGTCCTCTACATTTATTAACAATATATCAGTAATATTAGAAAAGTATAGATAAGTATAAATTATTCCAAAGTATATCACCTTTACTGTAGCACTCCAAACATGTTAGTAGTAGTGTCATCATGTATTTTCTGTTTTTATTCACTGTTTCTATAGTTTATCAAAATCCCACTATCATCCTATCTAGAGTTAATCAGTATGATGAATCCTTCAAGCAATAATTCAGGACTGCAGCAGGACTTCAGTCCTCTATCTCATACTCTGGAAAACACCCTTTCTTTCTGCTGATTATGAAATCAGCATTGGGAAACAAACAAACAAAAAAATCAGAAAAGGGGATTCTACTAATTTCAAGATTGTTGAAGTGATACTTGAAAAAAAAGACAGCATTTGCTCAGAGAAGATTCAAAAATGAAAATGTACTGACATTTTCTTATTCTGTATTATACAATTAATCAAAGCTTCAGCATGAAAACTGAGCAAAACATCCAGTTTCATCAAAACTTTTCAACTCCTTTCTGATGAATTTAAAAGTAGTCAGAATATATGGAACTAAAAGCTTTTCAAGATCTCAGGTTCGTATCTTCTGAACTCATGTTTGATCTAGTCAGCATTTTATCACTCCATAAGCGACAACATTTTTGCTTTCAAAAAGGTTAAAATGTGTTACTCAAAACCAAAAACAAGCAGCATTGACTCACAACTTTCTGTGAAAGTATTTGAGTAGTTATTCATTTAATTACCAACTAGTAGTAGCACTTTACATTCCAGAAGTGTGCTTAGAGATAACTTGCTGTTCTAGAAGCAGGAACACAATACTGTCTCTGTCATCCATTTGCTTGATTATCTGCTAACACATGCAATTTGAGCTTAGTCTTCATCAGCAGTTTGTAAATTTCTGACTTCTCACATAGTTGGTTACTAGCCCATTAGGGTTTTAAAATGGATGTGTGTGTTTGAACGCAAATCTCATCTGGAACTGACAATATGGTAATATTTTCATGACTTTGAATTGTGACATCATTTCAGGGAGAACAGATGGAGAAAGATGAGATTTTAAATGTTTATTCAAATACTTTAATTTGCCAGTGAGTACTCACAGGATGTATTTGTCTGAAAAATACTTAAGTAGCTAAAGGTATGAGATGTTTGTTAATTCAGCTTGTTAAGCCAGCAAATTCATCATTGACATAATTCTTGCATGCAAACAAGCTGAGTATCACTTGTTTCCTCAGGAACTCCACTACAGCAGAATGTGTTAGAGAATGGATGCTGCATGTATATCAGCATTTTAATTTACACAGGGAGTACAGTTCTCAAGCGAATCCTTAATATCTTTGCTTACTATACTCTGGCTTGCATCACAAAGCAGTTTCAGATAATACAAACATTTGATTTGGTTGAAGCAACAACTGAAAAAGGTGTTCTAGTAGCCAATTTCACATACTATAACCAGTAAAGTACATTCAGTGCACAGGACCAGAAGAGAAAGAGCCAACGTTACTCTCTCCTTTTCAAAAAATAAATATAGTATGTGTTTAAAAGCATTAGTTAGCATTAGTATATTCTCTCCTACCGTGTTCTTCCAGTTAGTGTAGCCCAAGTTACTGCTCTGAGTAGGTGGCCAATATATAATTTTAATTCTTCTGGTAAGAACATACTGCCTTACCACTAACATAAATGTTACAAAGCATCTGAATACTTCTAAGTAGAGGGTTGCTGGAAATTTGTAAGTATCATACATTGAATCTTCTGTGTCAAAAGGTCAACCTGTATTGAAGGTCTTCTGAACAAACAGTGAATAATTACAAGTTATTATGCTATATGTTTTTAAAATGCAGCACAGAGTATGTATACAGTGGTGCAAATACTGAGGGGAATTATCTGTACAACTAAAGGATAGATACTCCACCTAGACTGGATAATGAAATAATCTAGATGTGCAACAAAATTGATTATATCAGAGCATCAGAAAAAGTTGGTCATGGGTATAATAGGAGGAAGTAAACTGTCACTATGACAAAGGAGCTACTGTGGTTCAGGAGAAAAATGGATAAAGGAAGATCACGATACAATATTTATATGCAATTGAAAAGTCAGTATGGCAATGCTCCTGCTAACACAAACTCTTCCTTGCAGTTAACAGTTTCAAAGCATATCTCAATGTTCTGAAAACATTTTTTCTAAAAAAAAAAGAAAGAAGGAAGGAAGGAAGGAAAGAAGGAAGGGAGGAAGGAAGGAAGGAAGAAAAGAAGAAAGGAAAAGAGGAGGAAAGAAGGAAGGAAGGGAAGAAGGAAAGAAGGAAAGAAGGGAAGAAGGAAAGAGAAATAAACAAGTAGAAAATCCACTTGAATTACAGGCATTACAGTCCCAAACTTGAAGAAAAATATGTATATTCCTTTAGGAATCCAAACATTTAGATTCTGAAATTGCATTACTGTATTTTCAGAAAGTGAAAAGCATATTCTAAGGATACGTGTTGATATTCAGCATGTTGACTGGTATTTACAACTTCTGCAAAATATTCATTAGCAGTCTGGAAAAATGGATGTGCATAAAATTGAGATTGGCAGCTCTACCTGCTGTTACCTCAACTTCCAACTGCCAAACACAGATCTAACAGCACGAAAATAATTCAAGTATTTCCCAGTTTTGCTGAGGTAGTTATCACACATTGAGTACACCGAAACAAGATTTGACTATATTGACATACATTATAATAATTTTCACTTTCTGCCATACTTGAAGAGACATAGTAGGGTTGGAACAGGCCATTCAAATTTATAAAATTCCTGTCTCCTTATTTATCTCATACATTTATCTTTATTAATTGAATGTTCCAAACCAAAAGCTTTGATCATGCATTTTAGAAATTGGCTTAGTTTTTAACATTCACTGTTAATGCCGTCTGTCCTCAAAAACAAACTACTTACACGCAAGCCGAAGTAGAGTAGGAAGAACACATTGAAAGCCATGTCAATCTGTAATGTGAAATCTTTGTAGAAATTCTGGCAGGATTCTATTGGGCTATTTGAAAGAAAAAGAAATCAGAGTAAATTGTCAGCATATGAGTTTCTGTTCTGGTGAGATTTTTAGGCATTTCATTTTAAAACCTTGATTCAGAAATTATATTTCTTTTTTTTCCAGTCATTTACAAGATACAAGCAAGCATTTCAAATGAATTATTTCATTCAGTCAGTTAGTCATTCATACAGTCTTAATATTCACCTGTTCAGGTAATATCTGAAAATTAACATGCAGATACCTTTAAGAAAAGACAAGCAGGAAAATACCTCAGGATTCCTTAACTCCATATTAACCCTTAAAGAACTGACTTCTTTCTATAGCATACATACCTAGTACATTTTAGGAAGAAACCTAACAGGCACACGGCTACAGTGAAACTTTACGCTTTAAATTTATGTTTTGATGTAAAAACTTCAAAAAAGAGAAGTAGTTGCTTAGGAATGTATTACTCATTAGCAACATGGGGCATTTAGTCTTATAGAATCAGTTGTTTACAGTAAGGTTTTGTTTTACTTTTGTTTTGTTTTTACTGTTTATGTACTTCATATACAGCACTACAAAGCTGAGTAGAAAAGCAGCATAGCCCACTGGTAAAATTATACAGGAAAACAAATTGAATAATTTGATGCAGTACTGTAAGGGTTAATTTCTGCATGCAGGTTAATTAAATACCTTTCTGTGTGTCAGGCAGCCATTGCAAATTCTTGCTTACTATATTATGCTTTATTTAACAGTGAGACAGGTCCAAAGCATACTCTATACAAACTGGTACTTTATAAGTACACTTTATCTAAGGAAGGAATAACTTCCAGGAGTGTGATTAGTGATTTATTTGTGAAGTTTGTCAAACAGGTTGGTGAAGCCACAGAACAATGTTGAAGTTACAGACTGAAGTGAAAGTCATGTCCCAATATATGCTGATGTATATACTACATATACATGATGTCCCACTATATATACACATACATGTACACACATATATTGCAAATGATCATGTATTCATCATAACTAATAAAGTGAAAAACTAGAACGTGGATCATTTGGAACCCTAGAAAATATTCAATCAGGAAAGAAGAAATTCTTTGGCTTCACAGGTCAAATAAATCACTGAATGTGACTGTAATACCAGTTAGTATAGCTGAGCTCTGCAAATATAATGCTAGACCTCTCAACAAGCAAGATTCTATGCGTTACGAAGGTCAGTTACCTAATATAAGGCATAAAGGAAATTACAGGGGCTAATACGTCATTACACATGCAGCCAAGTTCTCCATTCCTTGTATACATTACAGGTCAAACAAGTTAAGTACAGCATGCCCTCTCTTGGCTTTAGATGCAGGAATGCATACAGCAAAATTCTTCTTGATGTACAATAGCTTTATAATTTAAGAAGCCTCAGTGACACAGGAAATTATATTAAAATGCTGAAAAAAGCTATTTATAAAGACATTCGTTTATAAGTTATGAAATATTTCTGTTGTAGAACAAACAAAATTGATTTAGTAAAGCAGGCAGAAGGGAAGAGAAGCCAAATGTTAACATATAGGACAGAAAACAGCATCTTGTACTTTACAAACACAGTTTTTGCTACAAAGAGTAAATGAAATCCAATAAACCAGAATGCTCGGTTTCTGTATGGCATTATTGAGAGTAAAGTATTTTGTTAAAATAAAGTAGGCTACACACTGAATCACTATGCACCCTATCAACAGGAACCACAGGAAATGCAACAGAAGCAGAATGAAGAATCCTGTATCTACACAGAGGCTGGGACCCCTAACTCAAAGTTAAGTACCTGTAAAAGCTGCAGGTATTCAATGGAGCTAACGGATTTGCACAAACTTTTAATTTGGATAGGATAGCTTCATTATCTTCCTCTAACAGCGATTTGGTACTTATCATGAATGTTAATAGGTTCAGCTGAGGTTGCAACTAACTGCTCTACTTCTGCACCGTTGTCCTTTACAAAGACTACAAAATCTCACAAATTAGTTAATACATAATATATCATCATCATGTTTACAAAATATTTAGCAGTATTAGCCATTCTTAATAGTGGAACACAATCCTAATTTGGCATTGGTGTTTACCAGTAGCTCTGGTGAGCTAATCTCACTGTTAGTTCTCTTCCTAAAGCACTCTTCATTCCAGATATTGTCCCTCTTTTCAATTTCTAAGTTATCCATCTAGACGACAAATTCAATGTCCTATCCTTTTTATTTTAAATGAAGATTGTCAGAAAGGCATGTCACTAAGGCTAAAGAAATCATTTTTTTATACACACTGGATAGTTGATACAACATTTTGTTTTCCAAATTAAATTTTGGTGACACTACTCACCAAACTTGGATTGTTTGTTTTCATCTGTACTTCACATTTGGGCTGAGAAAAAATACAACTACTAATCTTTATCATTGCACCATTCAGCATTCCACAAAAATGAAGTCAATTTGAAACCCCTTTGCACTAAGTTTCCCAAAAACTAAAGAGCTATCGTTCTTGCAATGCCAGGCAGTTGTGTACTAGGATCTCCAGGACAGATATTTCCTGTTGTATACTATAATCAGATAGTTTTTCCTATGGGATTTCACCATTTTAGGCCAGCAAAGGTTTCACCTTCAAAGGAGGCAACAGACTGTTAGAACCTTTATTTTTCTACTGTGCAAGCGTGGTTCATTTTAAGTGCAGTTTCATGTAGTTATACTGCTAAAATCAGGAGCAACTACAATAAAATCAATAGAATAACATTACGGTAACAATAGGGAAGATGTAATATATAAAACTTAGAGAAGTAATGTAAATGCAAATGCAAAGTACACTTGATCTGAAGCTGGTGGCTTTATTCAGGTCAATGTTCATATGAAGTTATTCACCACAACTATCAGCTAACATTTAATACAAAATTTGTATATAGATTGCTAACAGTGGACTTAGTTTGCCTAATCATCAGTAAAGACAGAGCTCTACCTTTGTTTGCCAAGCAGGGGCAATCCCTCTATTAATTTTCTTCCTTTCTCTCATGCTCTTTAAACACTGTTATGCATTCCAGTTTCACACTAACTTTATTTACCTGTTATGTTTATTATTACAGCATTTTTCATGGCAATACGAGCTCTTACAAAGCCCATAATAAAGGTATCATCAGCATAAATCCATTCAGTGAGCAGGAACAACTACATGAGAATTAAGTAAATTGCTCTAATTTACACAGATGAGTCTAAATTCTGATAAGATGTTTCCAGCTCCATTAAACCTTTTCTGCAGCAGGCACAGAAGCTGGCACTATGGAATGATTTTACCACAGCTGAGCAAATGAATGAACCACACTTCTATTTTACTTCAAAATAACTTACCAGTGTTCAATTAGCTACTGTGCTCACTAATTTCATTGTATTTTTTATTATTCTCACTTATTTCTGGTTAGTTTGAAATGTTTCTAATGCATTTGAAACAGTTCTACTGGGGTTATTCTCTGTATAGTCATAGAACAAGTGGGAGAGGGCAAAAAATTGTATGCATTCTAACGCTTTCTGAAATTACTTGTTTCCACAAGAATACACATATGAAACTTCCCACAGAAGTCTTCAGAAAACGTTTCCAGGGTTCTGCAAAGCAACTAAGTTGAAAAACTCACAGGATTTTTCCTGTATCATTTAATCTCTTGATAGAAGCTGCACAGCCCATTTTTAATCGCAGCTCAAAGCCTGGGCATCATATATCATATATATTTGCGCTACAGTGCAATCACTGTCACGAATACCACATAGAAGTAAGAGGAAGCACTTCTGTTAATCTCTTGATTCAGACTTTATACCAGTGTTGTGCATATCCAACTCTGTACTTGAAGTAACCACCCAAAATGTAATTCCCAGCTCTGTATTCCAGCCCTCCCGTGTAAGGAAGTGGACTTGTGTTTTTGATACATCATCATGTATCATTCCTTTCTCTCAATGGAAAGGCCTACAAGATGATCCATTTTAAGTCATATTAATCTGGGTACAATTTACAAAAGATTTTGATGATGAGAAATGCTATGCAGAAGATACATACAACTCCTTAAAGAAAAATGACTTATGCTGTAATTTCAGCAAAGAACTGATGTTAGTATCACACAGGCTTCTATACCTTTAGAACTTTAAGAAGTTACTGAAAACTTTAGAAATTGAGAAAATTGTCCTGAATTAATGTCTTAATTTTTGGAAGCAAATTTATCTTCTAAATAAAGGTAGAGAAAAAGCTAAGCCCATTATTATAATTACAAAAGGTATAATATAATAAAAAGTTAATTAAATAATATGTAAAATTGAAAAATTTGGAACTAAAATAAAAATCACTACAAGTTTAATTTGTCTGAGAAATAAAATATCGTACTATGGAAAGTTAAATTTTCATTGTTCATGAAAATTCTTAGTTTGCCCATTACATGAAAAGATAGAATGATGTTCATTTTCTTTCAGAAAAAAAAATCAATGATGATATTGAATTTTAAGATCAAGTGATAATTATGTAATGAAATACCAGTAGAGGTGGCTGAAATATAATCAACTCACAAATAATGGAGAGAAATCACTCAATATATAGAAGTTCTTTAGTATCTTATCACTTGAAGACATTCCACTTGGTGTTTTCAAATTTGAAATTAATTAATATCTATTAACTTGGGTATAGAAATCCTCTTTGGTCACACAAAATTGTCTAAAGAAATCATTTACTCTTAGTTCCCAAAATTTTTTACTTTAAGATCATCTGTAATACTATTTTCCCTCATATTTATTTATACAGGAAAAAAAAAAGCAATGTTACAAATTTTAGAATTAAAAAAAATGTTTGGCACAAATTTGATATGATAGTGTCCATTCATACCCCTTTAATACATATTTTTAACAGTACAGGGAAGGTAGACTATCGGGGTTATGGTTAACTGATTAACTGCATTTCAATGACATAGTGACTAAGTACAAAATCAAGGAGAAAGCCAGATGTACCATTTACTAAAACTAAAGTTCTTTCAATGAAAACCAATTTCTATTCCTTTTACTCTAGTTAAGTTGTACTACTCAGAAGGGAATAAACTGTTAAAAAAATCTCTTTATGTAAGCAGGCATGAACATATAGCAAAAATAGAAACATGGATGCCTAGCAAGTCTTATCCCTATGAAATAAATAAAAAAATTAAAATAAATCAACAAGATTAAATAAGAAACAAAGGTATTAATATCTCACCATGACAAAGAGCATAATACCTTTTCTCTTACTTCAATTTTTTAATCAAGTTAGAGTCGCAGAAAGAAAACAATTTTCTTGGGATACATACAGTGACCTTCTAAGTGCAAGACAGCTTGTTAAATTGCTCAGTTTATAACGCCTTCCTTTGAATCATAACATCAATAAGCCAATTATATTTTTGATGGTTACTGTCTTCTAAAATACTTCACTCTCACTTGACATGCTGTCATCTACCAGCAGGGATGCTTTTCTACTAGCATTGTCAGTTAGTACTGCAAGATATGCAAGATGACTAGAGTCTTCTCTCCCCAAGAGAGAAGAGCAGCCAGCTGGACCTGAAAAATGCTTCAATGAAGGCAAGAACCAACTTTCCAGACAGCAAATTCTGCTATGGAATTTATCATAGCTCTAAGACTTCAGATCCATAAAACTCCTTAGGACCATTACATCTCTTGTTTTAGATAGTTTCTAAGTTCTGTGCACCTGGAGGTTGTGAGTAAAGAAGGAACAATCCCTTTCTTACTGAATTTCACAGACACTTGTCACCTAGTGATAAGTTTAAGGATGGTGGTGTGACCATTTCCATTTACCTTCTTATCTGGTCAGCGCTAACAATATATTTCAGTTATTTGTGAGCATTCAACCTCCTATATCTAAAGCTAACTCTGTTTCTCCAATGCGCATACGTATAAAACCAGAGAGCTTTCTGCTACCAACACATTTCAGCATCAAAGCTTCTGTTCTTGTTCATAGTTAAAATGTTGACTGTGCTTGGCTGTCTTTCATCTTTTTCATTGTACCTTCTCCCTGTCTAGTCTCCATATTACCTATCACTTTCTCTTTCCTATTCCTTCAGAAAGCTTCGGACTAATATTTCTGTACTTTTCCTTGGGACTTCAACAAATACCCTTTTTCAGATTCGCTATTCAAATGACCTTTTCATAGTGGATTAAACAGTGATTTCCAGTCTTAAAAACTCCACAATTTCAATATGCAATGAGTTTATATTTATTTAATCTACACCTTACTTTGTTGCATCTCCATTCCTGCCTGTTCAACATTTGCTTACACATGCAACTTTCTCTTTCACAATCCCTTTCAAAATCTTCTACTGACCTTAACTTCACCAACACTAAGCCAAGTCTCAGAATCACACCAACACTCAGTATCTTTGTTCAACTTTAAAATAAATCCTCAAAATATAAATTTATTCAAGATAAAAAACTGAGCAGGTAAAAGTCTTCTAATATTTCTGAAACTACTGCTTAACTTATAAGGTTGCAAGCACCTTTAGGGAGCTATTTTTCACACATAAGTACCTCTCCTTATTTCCCTTTCTTCACTGGTATCACAGCATCTGTTATTCTTTAAAGTCTGACAGATCACAAGCTGGCACTAGAATATTATCCTTCTAGCTCTAATCTAATTTAAAAATGCACCATGACTCATCTTTTCTGCAGATGCTTTCTACTAACTACTTCTATATTATGTCCATAGCTCACAGGGGAACTTTGACAAACTTTTAGTCTAATGTGGGGTAAAATTAGTGAATTTCATCATCTTTTTTTTTTTTTAAATACACCATCAGAAGTAATAACCAATAATAAAAACACACCAATCAGTAATACATTGCTGTAAAAGTACCATTTAGTAAAGATTTTTCTAAGAATCAGTGCTTGAGACATACTAGGTTTTCCACGTGCTTCTTTCACTTTCCTGCTTTCCTGATTCATGTGGTAGAGGCATAAAAGTCTTTTATGTTTTTTTCGTTCAATGTTGATTTGATTTAGATCTAAGAATCTATCTATACAAATATACAAATTTGGCATAGATTCAAACAATTTTATTCACATTTCATAGTGCATGCCTGCTCTCCTGTTTGTAAATTAAGTTTCTTCCAGCTACCAAAAACTTTTGGCTATATCCTTGGATAGAATTTGCTGAAACTGTACATATGCAAGAAAGTCAAGTAGATTTTTCCAATCAAATTCCACAATGAGAAGGATTGTTATAAACTACTTTTCATATCAGAAAACAAGTACTTGTCACAAATAGTAAGAATAAAAGGCTATCATTTTACAGTTTCTAATGCAAAATTAATTCAGTTTAGAAACTGAAATAGGGAAGGAATTCCAGTGGGAAAGATAGAGATTACTAATTTTAATTTTTTTTTTTGTCACACCAATAAATTAAGTGTGAAATTAAGTTTGTACAACTTCAGAACAAAGGTATACTATGTACACATCAGATGCCTAAGATGTTTCCTGGCATAACTCTGTGACTTTTACAGAGTTATACACAATTGACAACTTATCTAATGATAGAAATAAGTAACTTTGCTACTACTTAGTTCACATAAATGAACTAATACAACTCAGTGGTGATGCAATTGTGTTTCCCCGAGGCTCCATTGTGAAAAATATGGAAATAAGGAATAGGGCAAATAAGTCAATTCCTGCACTTGGCTAAATATGACTATATATTCTGCAATCTCATCAGTCTTTCCTGGTTGAAAAGCCACTTCCCACTATAATGTTGTCACACTTCCTCTTCCTAACTCAAATTTTTAATGAATTTTAAGTACATTATGCTTCTGCATTGGCTACCATAGTAAAATATAACCACAAAACTCAAGCAAAATCAAATTCTTATCTTCCTCTGACTACCATTAAAGCTGCATATAAGTATGCTTAAAATAGTTTTTTTTTTCTCATTTTTATATTGAAGTGCTGGGAACTGCAGAAAATATGCACATTAAAATTGCTCGCTCTGAAAATGGTGTATTTCTTAATATCATCAAGACGTATGTACATTGTCAAATGGTGGCAGTATAGGTCTTCTCTAATTATTGACTGGCACAAACAAAAGGGAGATTCTTGCAGCGGAGCTAAACTATCAGAATCTGAGTGCTAAATATGTGTAAGCAAAAATCCCAGTGTCAATCTTTGTAACTTTTCTGGCTCCTTTAAGGCACTTTGCACTTTCTTGCAAAATACTCCATTACAATCTCAGTCCTGCCTAAGACCCTGCATATGAAGAGCTCTGTTGAGAACGACATGGGTAAAGTACATACTATTTTACTTTGCGTTAATTTTGTAAATTGTGTACCAAAAGCTGAGAATACTAGCAATTGCAAATAGTACTACATTACTTTGAGAAAACAATCTCACTGACAACATCATTCTAAAAGAATGATGGATCAACAATCCCAGAGTACACATTTTAATTAAAGTTTTGTGTGAATTTACTGGCATATTAAAGAGAAAACTTCCAATATACTGTTTCAACTAATGTTACATTATTACTCTTTTTGACAATATTTAGGAAGCCACCTCCTCTGCTATTCTGTTAAATTGCACATGCTATTTAGTAAAGTTGGCAATCTTGCATATTTCTACTCCGTAATAAGATCCCTTTCTATTACTTCTTGCCTGCTTATAAGATTTAATATAGTTTTTCTTTAATACTCTTTATCAAAATGTGTCAAGGATTTGTAGCTGTTTACTCTGGACAAGAGAATGTAATTGTAGACATGACAAGACAAAACTGTTATATGATGCTTCTAAAATCATAATAAGACCTTTGCCACGTTCACACTGAATTGAACAATGGAAATTAAGTTAGCCAAAAGTATACAAGGGGCATAAAACCTTTTCAGTAGAAACATACATCTAAAGACTAGAATGAACTCTCTGGGGAGAAAAGAGAATCTCAGCTTTTTAAAAAACACTGGCAAATAATACTTTTCAACTTCAGATATATGGACTACTTAGGATTATTTAGGGTTGATCTCTAGAGAGTAAAAACTGTACAAGTCAATAAAATCATCTACATACATGAAATTTCTAACATTTCCTACTCCAGTAGGAAAGGGCCTAGAAGAAACTGAACTCTGAGGGAAGTGTCAATTTGAATAAACATACAGCAACTCTTACATTGCATCAGGAGGAGTAGGTGACTTCCTGAGATTTCTTCTTATTCTATTTCATGTGATTCTATTTTGCAGTGCCTGTCTTTCGAAGCTACCCTAAGATGTATTCCATGCTTACTACAAACTTTCTTCAAGCTTGAAGTTTTCAATGGCGCACCATCACTGGTTTCTAGCTCCAACTACTCCCCCATTCCAGTGTCTTTTATCTTTTTATTCTGTTGATGTTGTCGTCTAACTTTTATGTCATCTTCTTCTGACTGCATCCTGAGGAAATAGTTGCAATCTTCAAAAATGAGAATGTCCACTACTTATCCCATTTGACTGACTATATAGAGACTATTCATCATTACACTTTTGTGTATCATAAAACTGAGATCTGATTTTTTGCTTGATACATATAGCAAACATTTGATTTCTCCAAATGATTTTGAGTATTAATCCTATATGTTTCTTGCTTGCTTACATACCGTAAGTAAAAAAACCAAATCTTTTCCTAAAAAATTTACAGCCTAAATTCAACTATCCTATCTGAAAATGGTAAGAGTAACAGATGAATTGAAGTCTTAAAATATATACAGCTCATTCACCGGACTGTCTTTTCCGGAATTTCCCTTCTCTGATACCTTAATTAATAAAAATAACTTCTATCCAGTTTTGAATGAGAAGTAATAAACTTGAACCTAATGTACACTACTTGGCTTTAATGACAACGAATAATTTAACTGAACAATGAAAGGCAAAAGTACTAAAAAGTGGTAGAAATCTGACAAAGTTTAGTGAATATATAGTTTCTACACAGATCTACTATCTATGCAATGAAATCTATATTGTGTTATATTGCGTTAATTACAATTTTAGAGATTCTAATATACAGTTTCATCATGCAGAAAATACGGTCTCATTTTAATAGCTTAAATGTAAGTATGAATGATATACATATTCCTTCCAAAACCAAACCAAAAACACTGCATAAAGCTAGAAAACATACTAGCCCCAGACAAATTCTAATCATTTTGGATTCTCTCTCTGCCATTCTTCACAAGGTCCTGTTAGCCTTATCTACCCCATTAACATATGGGTACTTCAAACACCTATGTAACCTAATACCTAAGATACACATAGGGTGCCATAAATCTCACCTATTTTATTATGAAACAAGATAATGCAACTTAAGCATTCTAAAACTCCAACTCATTCATTGTTTTATCCATTTCCTTTTTTTAAAAAAAATCTCATTTCCCTGGCGAGTCTTTATTATACATATCTTTTAAAGTAAAGCACACAAGTATGCATACAGTTTTTTCATCTATCACTGTGGCTTTCCATATGGATTTAACTAATAGTTTTCATGTTCTAGAGAGTGTTCATGTCCTAATTGTACCAGCTGTGGGGCCTGATTGTTTACTAGCAGTCTTAAAGAGCAGATTACCACATTCTTAAGGCAAAATGTTGATTCCAAGAAAGACTGTGAAAAACCACATTCACTTTGCAAAAATAAAAAAGAAAAAAATCAAATGTTTTAAACAAAGAAAGAAATAATTAAAAAAATAATAACTCAACTCTTTCCTAGTTCAACTTCTCAGAGAAGGAAACTAGACTGGAGCCTGAGTGACAGTCTCAAACACAGTGACATTTTAAAACGACAAAGGCAAAGCCCTTTTTAGGCAGATTAATGGCAGTACATCATTCTTTTTTAGCAGTCACTTTATCTCCATTAATAAATGGAATAAGGTATTGCCAACACCTGTAGCAAATCAATTATCACAAGCCTGGTATAAAACCACTTTACATCAGTGTAAGAACAGCATTATAATGATGTAACAAAATGAATATATAGCAGCACCTTTTTTTCTAGCACTGTCTCAGCATGGCTTGCAAACATGCACTTTATTTTCCAACACCTTTTTATCCTGGCTGCTGTGCATGGAAATGTGGATGTGTAGTCAAGGATTACACACAGCGTCAAAAATGGACTGGAGTAATAATAGTCCATTTTGCACTTATTTCAGGTGGAAAAACATAACGTTGCCCTATAGATACACATCTGACCAGTTTGACGTTCTTAGAATTGTCCTTCATTACAAGAAAAAAAAAAAAAAGACTAAAAAAACCCCATAATTAGAATCTAGGAATAAAACAAAAATAAACAAGTAAATCTTAGGTAATCCTGAATAGCAGATAGCGTCAGGACAGCCGAGCATGAGGGTAACATGACAACAGCTGCAGATTTGAAATCATTTCCCTTGTTTATTGCTCTGATTTAATTGCATGTTATTGGTTACTTGCTTATAAGTACAGATTAAAAAAAATACATTCTGGCTTTACTTATGCATATATCTGTCCATAATTAACATCTTTATTTATAACATTTTATATTACTTGACCTCAAAATCAAGTAAATTAAGTATATTTGCATCAAATATTAATTTGTAGATTCGTTCTGACAAAAAAACACAGAATGTAACCTCTGATTACATACTCCTGATGATTTCACTGATCAACAGTGCTAAAAATTGTGCTCAGACAAAATGTTTCACGTTACTTTCTAAATTATTCGTTTTGTAATTATATTGGGAAACAACAGGATTAGCATTAAACCATATCTTCTACTGTGCTGATGTAGGATTTATTTGAATATGTTTTAGAACACATGAATAAAGATCTGCTTAGAATGGTCAGCATGTCTTTGGCAAATAAAACTGTTACAATTGTCTGTATGAAATTTCATTTTAGTGTTGTTTTGTAAATAAATACATTTTAAATTAATTTGCAAGATATTTAGTAGCTTAACTTCAAAGTTATTCCCAAATTTTGACCCTTAATAAATAATTACTTATAATCTTACCTCTTGTCTCTGTCACCTGCTGCTTAAGTTGACAGCAGGGAAAGGTTTAACTTTCTGAACACTATTGGCATCATTCAGTCCTTTTCACAACAGGATAATTGGAACACTCCATTTTCCCACACTTTGATCACACTACAATTGTCTACCTAGTCCATAAACTACTGCAATATACTGGAAATCTTAAATATATAGACCTGGTACAAATACATATTAAGATCTATTCATTCTATGCTTTTCTAAAGATACTGATAAGATTAATTTACATTTGCTCAGCTTTCTATAATTTCATGGGTTCCTTTAATTCCAGTTCATGCACTTGATGCTTAGGCTGCATTCAGTGTATACACACCATTATGGTAAGCACATTGGCATGCACAGGCAATACAAGAGTAGATTATAAATTAACCCCATAAACAACCAAAAAGGGTGAAGTTGCATCATGCAATGAAACCACAGCTTGGCCTGGACTGCCATGCAGAAAAAAACCTACATCAATGAGTCTGCAGTACGGCTCCTAGGTAAGAGTTGATATGAAAGAGGTGAGTTATTTCAGCAATGAAGTCATAGGCTGAAAATATTTATACTACTGTAAACAGAATACTGCACATAGAACCAGTATTACTCTCTGGGGAAAAAGATGCTTGTAGAGGAGGACAAAAATGACAAGGAATAAGAGGAGGAGGATGAAGTATAAATTACAGTAACAAGTCTGAAATCCAATCTGCCATTTTTCATAAGCAGGTGGTTATTTCATTCAAAATAATCTCATTGGAGCTTTTAAAGAAAACATTAATTTTCAATGTATTTTGAAATAAAACGTTAGGTGAAACAATGAGATACAGGGTAATTTCAAAAGATCCATAGTGTTTAGTAACTGACGAATAACTGAAGATAATACACAGAAATGCAGAGGTAAATTTTTTAATGCAGGGTACAGGATCTAAACAATACAACCTTAACTGATTTGAACACAATATACTGGACTGAATGAATATGGGTAATATAAGTAATGTATTGTTATGAGTGATTTATTTAGCCACTTTTTGCTGCTTTTCTGAAAAAAAGACGTTTTTCTGCTTAATAAAGATTCTATTATTTTTTTTTTCCAGAAATAGTGATTATTCTGAACTGCCTTTGCTTTATTCACATCCATAGTTGTGAATGCAAAAATACAACATGAACAGTGGGAAGACAAACTGGCTTGTTTTAAGACATGTTTACTAGACCTAGTAATTCATAGCCTGATTCCAGTAAGCTCAGAAACACAAGTGATCAGCTAGTTAATTTTTACACAACACTCATACAACACATTCTACTCTGTGACGGAAGCAGTATGATATTATGTGAATATTTCAACACAGAAATTTTTTTTCCATATTTTTAATAGGTATGTTGGCTATTGAGCATTTTTCCATAATTACATTTAATTATAGGAGTTTTTAACTGTATAACAATCAGCTAATCATGTAGGGCAGTAATTCATGGAATATCAAAAATAGCTTTATAAAAAAACTACAATTTTATTTCCTGTGCAAAGATTTTAATAGAAAGGATAACTGTACCAGCTGCAGAACAGAATTACAGAATCACAGGGCATAGAAGGAACCTCTGGAGATTGAGTCCAACCCCCCTACTAAAGCAGATACCCTATGATAAGCTGCACAGGTAGGCATTCAGACAGGTCTTGAATGTCTCCACAGAAGGACACTCCAAACCTCTCTAGACAGTCTGTTTTGGTGCACTCTCACTTCTACTATAAAGAAGTTCTTCTGCATGCTTGTATGGAACTTAGTATGTTCAAATTTCAGCCATAACTCCTTGTCCTATCACTGCACACCACCGAGAAGAGCCTGGCCTCATTCATTTGCCTCCCACTGCCCTTTAGATATTTATAAGCATTAATCAGATCCACTCTCAGTCTTCTCTTCTCCAGGCTGAACAGACCAGCCTCTCTTCATAAGGGAGATGCTCCAGACTCAATTGCTTTTGGTATGTCCATTTTTACTCACTGTCATCTTTTATGAAATATTAATCTTTTTATGTAGTAAATTTCCATAGAAATTTAGATCAAACTAAAAATCACCACAGTTGACAGTATAAATTATTTTCTTGACTCTTGAAGTTGATCAGGAGATTTGCAGGAAAATCTGTCAGCATCTTTTGAATTTGAAAGGTACAATTTTTAAATAGCAACATATGTATTCAGTTTCCAACCTAACACTTCTATCTTTCTCACAGAAAAAGATTTCCCAGTCACAACTGGTACTACCTTTAGCCACTATGTGCTATTTAACAAGGCTAAAAAGATGTTTCCTTAGTTTTCTATTAAAGATGTGAACATTTTCTTGGGTGTATAGGTATGCACTTACATAATGTTGTACTGTGCATGCAAATGCTAGCAAATAAAAATATTCCTCAAAATGCTGATGGAACACATAGCTTGCCTTAGTTCTACAATCTAGTTTGTATATGGACATTTCAATTTTAAAACCAAATTGGAAGAATCAAATCTTTGGTATCTGCTACTAATGCAGTAGAGGATGATAGAAACTACAAATGTGAGATATCTGAAGATCAGCTTAACAGTTTAACATACATCTTCACTACTGTTATTGTCATATGACCTGTGGCTTTGTTATAAAAAGAGCTAGTCTTGGGAAATCAAATATTAGGTTTAAGAAGAGAATCAGTCTTCTGTTTTCAGATCATTGCTATGAACTCATCTCAGCTTAGAAAAGTCTCTCTGCTTCAGGTAAAGAGAAGCTATCTATCACTGATTTCTTAACAAGCGAAAGTGACAGAAGTTCCTCCATTTCTACATAACCAAAAGCCATAACAAAGTTTATATAATTCATACAATTCTGTTGCAAATTATAATCATTATGAAGGATACTCTAATGTTGAAACAAAATGACCAAAGCTATCAAATTCTAGTACATTACTGATATATTTTGCCCTGGAATTTGCTTTCCATTCCTTCCAAACTCTGAGCATGAAATTCCTTTAATAAAACATCTATTTGGTGAAGTTTATTTTGACAAAACATACATCTGATTCTAGTTTTCTGTTTTCTCTTATGCATTCTGTGATGCACAGCAAATTCAGATGGGTCACACTACAGTTTCAACGTCATAAATATATTTGCGTATTTACTCCATGGATTTCACCTAGCTTATTCAGAAGCAGAGTTAAACATATTTGCCTTTTCTAAATAGTGACTTAAAATACCAAAAGACAAAGACATCTTGCACAGCTAGAAGCATCAAAAAATGAACTAGTCCTACTTACTCACTAAGCAAGATTGTATTCAGAGCCTTTTCTTGTAGCCTGTTCTGAACACTTAAAAAAGTAGACACTTCAAATCTTTAGATATTTAGTTTCAATTCTTAATAGTAATTAAAAATACAGAAAAATATCAAACAATCATTAGTAATAACAACAACTAATGAAAAGTGTTAATCTTTATTCTTATTGCTTTTATCTGTAGTTAAGAAAATGTTTCTAGTAAGAAGAAATTTTACTTCTGTCTTCAGAGGGAACTCTCCAACTGTTAATTCTTCTTTACTTGCTTTCAAACCTAAGCTTTCAAAAGCAGCTGTAAAGAAAATACTATTCAATATGTTACCTTAATTACTTGTCTTAAATTTGTTAAAGGTAAAGATCGATATTTTAAAGAAACCTAATGATTAAAACTCCCAGTTAAAAATGAAAAAGTGTAATTCATTGCATACTATATATATCATACTCTTGGGAATGTATATTAATGTGAAAATATTTTTCTATGAATTATTTTTTTCAATTATTTTTCCTACTGATATCTCACAAATTCACTTCCTTTTTCTTAGTCAGATATGTTGCTAAAATAAAATTAAAATTCAAAAAAGGTAAAATAATGATCTATTTAACATTCTTTGTTATTTTTCTAAGATTAAAACAAAGACAAAACACTAAAGATCAGTGCATTTAAATTTAAAAAATACATTATTGATAGTGATACATATTGATTATATAAGTTCACAAGTACTGTTTCAATAAGGAATCTGAAAAAATTCATCTATACTTTTAATAAGTAGAAATTACCTGAAAAAACTATCAGAGATTTTTACTGATATTAAATTATTCACTGCCTCACAGAAATTAATTAACTGATTACATGATATTAGACAAAATAGCAGGCTATGGATGATATTTTTTCCCTATGATGGAAGCACTTGAGCTTGACAATTAAAATGAAGATTTGCAACAGTACTGCAATTAAGCATCTGTACTCTCAAGATAAGAAACATCATTCAAACAATATTATTGCAATTGCATTATATCACATAGTGTAGTAGAAATAAAATCCCTCTAAAACATTGTCACAGGAGATTTGCTTTGGAAATCAGTAGCCACAAAATAAAACCATTATTTATTATCTTCGTATTCCATAATACAATAATAAATGCTTACTCTTCAATTAGAATTTGTTCTACAAAATTACATTACACTTTGATAGCTGCTATATAAAAAGATTTACAAATGATTAACATAGCTTAAAAAAATAGAGGTTTTTCTTTGAACAGTTCCTTTTCTAAAATACTAAGATCATACTTTGGCAACATCAGAATAAAATTATCTATACATTCTAGATCTATATTCCAGTTCTGAGACTTTGGAAAGAATAATATGAAATTCAAATAATTTATCCCTCGATAATGTCTAACACCAGAGCACAAGGAATTACAGTTATAGTTATATACACAAGGCTGAATCTCGGAAAGAAGAAAGATGGAACATGAGCAAATATGAACTTACAGATATAGAAACTTCATATCACAGATAATGCACTGAAAAGATTACTGAGAACAATCTAACCTATGCATCTCCAGGTAGAAAAAAATCAGCAAATTACTCAAAAGTGAAAGGGGAAAAAAAAACATTCAAAGAAGCTGATTCAACTGGAATAGTATAGTTAGTTACCTAACTTTGTAGCACAAAGTACATGGAGCAGAATATCTGAGTATATTGAGTATAAACAATCTAGGAAAGTCTGGATGATGTGCTTAATGTAATTAATAAATACTGCATTTTAAAAGAAATGAAATCAAACTACTGAGTGAATAAAAGTGATATGAGAAATATTTCACAAAGTTGCACTAACATAATTATTACTATAGTCTATACAATCCCTTTCTAAAAGTCTTCAGAATTGGTTTCAATTTATCAGATAGCCTAATTAGTGAGTTCAAGTAACTTATTTGAGTAAGGATGCCAATAAAGTGAGTCACTGGAGATAGGTGAATGCCGGGTGACGAGATTCACATCCATTTAAAATGGTATTTTGAACAATTACATTGCCACTGCATCTTAGCTCCCAAATCAAATGTACTACATTTCCAAATTTTCCCTACGTGGCCAAGCTCATTCAATTCACATCAAGCATTTGTCTTTATGACAGATCTCATCTAGAGAAAAGCCATCTTTCCTGGGACGTAACAGTGCCTTGAGACAAGCCTTGGGATACTGTGTTAAAACAGCTCTCAGGGAGTGTACTTAGTGCTTATCCCTTCACATACAAGTGTAGATTGACACCAGCCTGCCCTGACTACTGTAGCTGCTTATCTAACTCACATCCTTCCTCCACTCAATCAAGCCCAACACATTTCCTTCCCAGAAATTACTCTTTCCTCAGCAAGTCACTCTCACAAAAACAAAAATAACCCCAAATCACCTCCCTCTCAAATTCTTCCTCTGTAACCACCATTTAAGTATCATAGCATAGTTTGCCACTGTCTGCCAGAGATTGTCTCTGTATTGTGCTTTTATATGCTGTCATAACTACTGCTGACACATCCAATCTTTTATTCAGATCCATAGGCGCTTAAAAGATTGGCATCCAGACTAATAATAAATTAAATTAAAAAAAAAAGAGTTGGCAAGCTCACTGCCTGGCTATCCTTTGACCAAGAAACTGCTGTTGCCTTTATCAACTGAAATGAGTTGCACCTTGACAAGTACATTGACCTTTGTGATTAAAAGGCAGACTGTTCACATGTGTTCCTGTGCAGTGACATCTCAGTTATCCCTTCATTCACTACTTATCCTCACTCCTGCTCCCATTACCAAGTCAAACTAAATGGAAAACGATTTTTTCTTTTACTGGAAATCAAGGAGAGCCAAAAAAAAATAGTACATAATACCCAACTCATAACACTTGCATCAGTGTTTTCTCTGCAAGTAAATTAGCACAACAAATACTACCAGCTGTTAAGATATAGCAAGGGCAGAAACCTCTAGCTCCGCAGAATGTATCTGGGATAAGATATACAACCACTGAGCAGGTGTTGAATTTTTAATTTATGAAAGAAGGTACAGAAAAAAAAATAGGAGCTAAATAGTTTTCTCTAAGTTAACATGGCAAAAGGCAATTAAAAATAAATAAATAAAAGGTCTTGAATTGACATATCTGCATAAACACATTTGCCAAGGTAAAGCACAGAAACAGCCTGCAAGCTTAGAAATACCAAGGAGAGAAGGACATTATCAAGTGACTTCTGAACCCAATGGCTGAGCTTCCATATTCTTGACTAGGAGAATAAGCTAAAGAAAAAGAACATACAAGAATTTTAAGCTATAATCTATTTATGGAAGATAGATTCTATCAGAATGTGATTTTGCAGAGTTACAGCTCTATGTTACTTACTGGGAATATCATAAAGACTGTTACTAGAATATTCAAAATACCTTGAATCACAAAACCATTTGTCTGAACAAGGAAGAAGCTAAGTCAAAGGAAGGAAGTAGGGAAAGCATTTCTAGTCTAGTGAAGTTTAGGCATTTGCCTCTAAAGTAATTCAATCAATTCAAACCTCCATCTCCCACTGAATTCAGGAGCTGTTCTGAGTGCTCAGTACTTCTGTAAATTTAGCCACTAATTGTATTGGACTCAGATGCTTATTTTTGGATACTAAACTTTGAAAAATTAGCCTTGAAAATTACTTTGAGTACTAATAATCTCAGTATTATAAGTGGAGGGACATTTTACTTCTACTGCTGTGGAAAATAATGCAATCATTTGTATTATTCCATCATATTATCACAAGCAATAAAAAACTCACCTGGGAGCAAAATATATGAAGCCTGCTTTTTGTATGTTCACCTAGCACTTCTGTAAAGAAACATTCATTCTGTCTCTCTAGCAACAAGACCCTTGCACCTGCATTTAGTTCATGGCATAGTAAATCTTCCACATATCATCATATTAGAAATTCTTAATAATCTCCTGTTATCACTATAACAAATGACACTCTGTGAAGCTAGTAGAATTAATATTTTGGATACTAAGGAAATCAGCTACAACCCTGATAACTCACAGAATCTTTGTTAACTATATTACCATCAGTACTGTAAATCTTGGCACTATCTGAATAAAAGTAATCAGACTGGCCTCATAGTCTACAGAAGGATTCCCTCCTTTCTTAATGCTTGCATAGATGGAACACAGACTACCAGAATCAGTATTCTGTAATTAATTCAACCTCTTCTAGCAGTCTGGATGTGTCCTCGAGGCCTTAAGGAGGGTTATATTTATTATACATAACAGCAGTAACATATTGGAAGTTATCAATTATCGCAGCTTCAATCACAGACATGGTTTTGCAGTCTCACTAAACCTGATGGTGAATTATGGCCTCAGGAAAAATGGGAAACTGAAAGACATCTTCTTGACTGTGGCATTACTTCAGTTCCATAAATAAAAATATACATATGGAACAATCTGTGTGCTTCCGTAAGTATCAGGGTTTGCAGTCTCATGTACTTGGAAAAAGACATTCTAGCTCTATTCAAACAAAAACTTTGTTTATGTATATTTCTTCCTCTTCCCAAAATGAAACAAGTATATAACTAATATACTCCTGCACCAGCAAATGTAAAATATAAAGTATCCTAAACTTTTTCCTTTGATTAATTTTTGAGAAAAACTGATGAAAGTTTTCATGACAGCATTACTATTCTACGTGTATATCAAGGAATACTGCAGTTAAAAACCCCTAGGAATTTAATAATGTAGAAATGCATAACTGAAGAGTGATAGATACTCAAATACATGCACAACTAAAATAATCTGTGCACCTGCAAAATATGAATAATTTTTCATTTACAAAAGTGTCATGTTGATTTGGCTGTGATGTAGACTGCCAATATACTAGACTAGACCCATATATTTAGACTAGATATGGGGAATAAATTCTTTACTGTGAGGGTGATGAGACACTGGAACTGGTTGCCCAGTGAGGTTGTGGATGCCCCCTCCCTGGAAGCATTTAAGGTCAGACTGGATGGGGCTTTGAGCAACTTGGCCTAAAGGGAGGCATTCCTACCTACAGCAGGTAGATTGGAACTAGATGACCTTGGAGGTCCCTTCCAACCCAAACCATTCTACTATTCTATACTCTAATTGTTTACATTTTTCTCTTTTACTGATAACACAAGCAATTCTGTTGTGATAAATACTGTAAAGTAATTCAGAATCAAAATACTTTTGTGTTTCCATACAAATGTGTTACGCTACTTTCATACTAGATAAGCAGCAAATACATACAGATCATTCACAAAGAAAGAAGTTGTTGTAATTTCACTGTAAAAGGATGTCTGCCTTTAAGCTTATATATATTTAAAAATCTGATTCCTTTCTGCCCAGTCATTTTTCACTGTATATTGTGAAAATACAGAGAGAGAAATAAGAAAAACAAATGAAAGATTTAAAGCCTACGAAGGTGGTAGGAAAATGAAAGAGCATGAGGTATTTAAAATTACTTTATATATGCTTTTACTGTTTAATTAACTGTATTTCAAGTTCATGGTGTTCCTAGAAATAACTGTAGAAATATACATCATCCATGCTCTAAACCAACCAATCAAGACAATTTCAGTAGTTTTCATGGACAGTATTTTCAGAGGTTTCTCTAACTAATTCTTCAATCAGTTTGACAAATAAGTTTAGCTGAAGGAACACAGTAACTCAGTTTTCCTTATTTTTTTTTTTATTTTCCTCTGTGAAAAGTCAGGTTAAAGTCAGTAACATGTGGTTGCAGTTTTTAATGATCAGTTGTACAGCTGAAAGAGTAGCATGGTTAGGATGGTACTTCACAGGTGCTATAGTTGGAAAGAATGCCATGGTGAAAAAAAAAACAATCAAGGAAGAAATGCCCACCCATATCCTAAGCTCACAGTAAAAAAACTCCAAAAAGGAGGGATCTCCAGGAAAAAATCCTTCACCAGTGGTAGTCAGCCATTAAATGTGGTCTAGGAGGGGTGGAGCCTGGCTCCACACCTTCTGGTCACACAGCTGAATTGCCTTCACCTGTGCTCCCACGGCTGACCCAGTCCTTGCCTCAGGTGATCAATCAGTGGTTCAGGCTGTGACTCAACATTTCCCATACATCAGTATACTCCCTCTAGACTGTAAAATTCACCTATTGGTGAATACACCTATTGTGTATTCGTATTTGTGAAAACATATAGAAATGTATGAATAGTAAATATTATGCATCTAGAGACATTTATGTAAATAAAAACTGTACATACGTATAAAAAAAGGTAATTTATCTGAAATAACTATTGAAATCACTTTGAGGTAAATTACAATACTGACTAGTTTAGTTCTGCCTATATACACTCTCCTCAAATGATGTGTACTTGCCATACAAAAGACATTTGAGAGACCGAACAAAAGGAAGAGTATTCAGACTACACTTAGTGGGTCACCTGAGATATGCAAATGAGCAAGGCAAGTTGGGAGGGAAAGTGTTCTGGCATAGTGAAAAAGATTACATATGTATGTATGCATGTATGTATTTAGAAGGTACAAGCTCTATTTCTGTACAGTTCCTGCCTTTCATTACTCTAGGCAAGGAAAGGGGCCTTAAATATACCAGTTCCACATAGATGTTCCTGTGACATACAAACTGACATTATTCAGCTTTACACAAGGACATCAAGAAAAAACAGTAGGATCCCAAGATAAACACTCAGAGGACTTAATACTGAAAATTCTTAATAAATTTTGTTGGATGTCCTGTACATCACAAGCCATTCAGCTTCACCAATTTACTTCCAAATAGAGTCAAGAAATTGGCATTTTAACTTAAGTATATTTTTTCTTTTGATGTAGTGCATCTTTCAGGAAAAAAATAATCATTGCTAACACAAACACACAGTTCTTATTTTGATAGAATATTTCAGTGGGTTCTTACACAATTATCATTTTATACCTTATTTTCTATTTGAATTCAGCAGTCTCTCCAATACACTGATTCTTATTAAGCCTTTATTATATTAAACAGCCCTTTACTTTCTTCCACAGAGGTACTTACATCATTATAACCAGATCACACATCAATCTTCTTTTTGATAAACCAGAGATTAAGTACTTTAAATCTCCTACTCTAAGGAATTTTCTCCAGACATCAAATTTCCTATGCTCTCCAACCTCTCCTTAATGTGACCTTAAATAGTTCAACTGCAATCTCCACTATATCCTGCCACAGAATGGAGATAATACCCCAAGCTGTAAGATTGTTTGTTTAGAACGCTACAGCACTAAAATAAGGTAGCTTTTTGCAGTGGAAGACATTGTAAATAACACTGATGCAAATGGTATGCTTTGGATTGCATGCAGCTTGCATTCTCTTGTTTCTGGAAGCTGAAAACATTAGAAAATTGTTGCAGATCCTCAGACATACACCTCAAGTCATGTCTGCAAGCCATTGAAAAAAGCTTCCAGATAACTATATAAGTAGAAACAATGAAAATTTCACACTGAGAACTTTTTTTTTCCCCCTTAAAAAAGAAGGTAGGCTTAAAAAAGGAATGCAGACATTCAGTTACCTGGTATAATGTACTCAGTGTCCTGACAGCTTCACATAGAATTTGAATAGAATACTGCACACAATAAATTCCTAGTACAATTAGACTGCTTACCTGCTAGAACTACATCGCTCCCTGGGACACAAATTAGACTGAAAAGCTGTACTCTGCAGTCTCTCCTTACAGGTTAAAAATGATATAACTAACTACAGCTTTCATTATTTGAGCCAGGAAAAAGCCTTACTTTTTCCCCTTTTGTCACCTATAATTATGATCGACTTCTTTTTTTATGTTAAAAAATGGGTGAAAAATAGCATATAATATTTCCTTACATGCAGCTGGCATTTTCTTCTCCCTGTAGAAGTGTCGGAAAGTTTGTATGAGTCTGTCTAGCCCTCCAGTAGCAGAATAGAACCCATTCTATTTTGGTCCTTGATTCCATAGGCCTGACTATAGTGTTTTCATTTAGAATTAAATCTAAGTTTATAGGCAAATAATACTTGTATTAAGACTCAGAAACATAAAAAGGCACTTAATCATTTGTCTCACAATAAGAAATTTGTGTGTGTCTAATACTGTACTTTACTAAAAGCAATAATAAAGGTCCCTCTTTCCCCAACAGAGCCAAAATCATTACCGTTGTGACCAACTGTTAGTTTTCAATCAATAAGAAAGCCTGACAGGGTTTAACATTTGGTAACTGATCTAACAACAGTGATCCAATATGAGGATGAGTATCTCAAAAGCTGATCCAGCTTTTAATGGGTTATCAATTTCTGGGGAAAAAAAAAACAAACAACCAAAAACATAACTCATAAGAAAATCTGATAATCATTCATCATGTCTCATTTCTAAATAAGACACTAGTATAGGAATAACATAGATAAGAGCAACCACTCTTTATAAAATGAGGAGGCGCAGAGAGTGGAGATCTTATTCATTAATGGACCTGCTTGAGCTAGGATGACATTGAGTTGTCAAAACTCATCTTGTGAAGTTGAACAATGTTTTGCAATTGTGGAGCCAGTAATTAGTACTTCCTAAATCCAGGTTCCCACCTGCTGCCTTCCATTTGGCTATAAGCTTCAATTCTTTGCGCCCTTATAGATACACGCTCATTGTTTCATATAAAAAAGTTAAAAGGAGATTAATATATCTACCTACATCTTTACTGCCTTTTCCTCTTTGTTATTGAATGCAAGATGTTCCAGGGTACAAAATCATAATAGGGTAGTATCTTCAACACCAAAATGTCTATTTACTGAAAGGAATTAAACATGGTTTTACAGATCATGCATTTCATCCTTTGAGTCAATTTGCTATCTTCTCTTTTCTCTCCTCACTTTAGTTCATTCATTGAATGGCTGTATGAGACAAGGCATGTCCATTAGGATGCCATACAGAACCATAGAATCATAGAATCATAGAATCATAGAATGGCCTGGGTTGAAAAGGACCATAATCATGATCATCTACCTAGTTTCAACCCTCCTGCCATGGGCAGGGTTGCCAACCACTAGACCAGGCTGCCCAGAGCCACACCTGAAGGATACAGTCAAGTCCACACCTGGAATAAAATGTGATATTTATGATGTTTGCAGCCTCAGAAAGGTCAATGTAAATTGCAATGGCTTGTATGGAGAACTACAGCAGTGACTGGGAGATGAGAAGACTATTCAGCAACACACAAAAAGTTAAGATCATTTAACCTAGCAAAGTAAAGACTCTGAATAAGTATGATTTCTCTCTGAACGCACTGTAGATTGGCACCATGTAGGGAACAAGTTGTAATCCAAGCAATATAGTCAGAAGAAAAATGACTATTCACTGCCCAGAATTAAATTTAGTTTGGAAATAAAAAGATTTTGATCTATTAGAGGAGGACAGTTGTGGAACAGTCTGTAAAAGAAGGACAGGGCAAAAGAAAACAATTTTTTAAAAGAATTAACTTTGTTTAATTTATTTTACCAAACCACCAATGAACATCTCTCCTAGTTTACTAAATTACATTTTTAAGAATTCATCTAAATCATGAAAAATATTAATATATATAGCTGTGCTCCTGCATGGAATTTTACTAAACACATGCTATGAAGTTAATGGTCAGAATATTGATTTGCTTAGCAGGCCTCCTGTCATAATAAGTTCTGTTTTCATCGTATGCTACCATTTTGTTGCATGGAAATATTTCCTTGGATTATTTTGTTTCCATGGAAGTAACAGTTCCTTAGGGGAAAGGTTTTTTAAGTACCATACATGCATTTGTAAGTTCACAGACTTGTCTGTGCACTGTATCACCTATTTGCTGTCCTCTTATGGATGCCAAAAAAGAATACAAGTCTAAAGATTGCTTTTCCAAATGTTGAGAACACTCTTCAGTGTGATATCTGCCAATTTTAAGATCTAAAACTTACAAAAAATGAAAATCTGTCTTTAAATAAAATTGTCATTCTGCCAAATACACTATACATTTTTCCATCTGTGTGGTATTTTATTACCACTAATCTGTAATTCTCTGCCTGTTTACTAGAATTCTAGACTTAATTTTCTTTTGTCTTTTTCCTGTTCTCTTTCATCCTGGAAGCATCCATCCTTTTTGTTGTGTGGGGGTTGGGCTTTTTTCAGTATACAGAGAAATAGCAAGGTCCAAGTGTTCATTAGGTACGAGCCCTCTGAGTGAGAGACTTACGATACTAGACTAGTCTCAACAGAATTTGTTCTCTTGCAGGTAAGCCATTTATTTTCATTTATCTCCTGTCTGAGAGGTTATTCCACTGATTAATCTGCAAAGGCAGGTTCATTCTCATCTCTCACAACCTGAGGAAACTGTTAGTGACACTCAGCCCACGCAAAAGAATACTGATATACTTTTTACTGCTCGTTCACATGCAAACAACCTCTTTCTCCGTAAGTTTTATCTGCATAGCAACTAAGACAGAGAACTTATTTCTGGAGTATTAACTAAATTCTCCCACACATTCCCATTATTCAGCTGTGATGCAAAGCTTTCACGAGGTAGTCCATATCCTGTTTAATTTTGTACTATTCTGTGGCATCATTCCATTCTAATAATTTCTGGTTCCCATTTACTAATAGGTTGCTTAGTTGACAAGCACAGACTTCATATACAACACAAAGGTGTTTTGTGCTTGACAGCTGTATTAATAATGATGACTAAGAACAAACAATATGAACAATCATCTCACCAATTACTTCAATACAGCAGGAATCATCAAAGAGACAAATCATTTCCTAGCAAACAGGACTGATTTTGCTTTGTAATTTGTAAATTTTCACCTGATTTTTCAAAAAAACATTTGAGAAAGACAATAGGGTTAATAGGGTAAACAGAACTGATCTTTAAACAACTTTCTAAAATCACTGAATTTTAAAAAGGAATTTTGCCTTAATTACAATTTTGCCTTACTTATTTTACCTGCTGCCATGATGTCAGTTGGAATTCACCCCAAGAGATTAATTCCAGTATCACTGACGCATTTTGCAAAATGGCAGAGGCAAGGTCATTATCCATCTATTTATTTATTTATTTATTTATTTTGAGTGGAGTGGGAGAAGGCAGGGGTGGCTTTTCTTTTTTCTGAACAACAAGGATATACGCAGAAACACTTGCGAGTGGCAGCAAAAAAATAAATTTATACAGCTGCATATATTAGTGAAGAAAACCAGTCCATGAGGTACTTTAAGTCTCTAAGTTGAGAGACAGTTGTTTTAATAATTTCTCAGCTTTTCTCAATGCTTTTGAGAGAATTTTTCAGACCCAAACAGAATAAAAAAATATATACTGAAAGCATTGTTGCAAATTTATTAAGTCTAGCTGCTAAGGTCTCCTTTTATGTAGGTAAACTGATTCTTAAGTTCTTCTGATACTTAGCTTCATAATCTGAGAGGATGTGGGAGTAAATGTGTCCAGTGCTCAGTGTAATCAGAATACTTTAATTTGACATTCACAAAAATTTGACACACAAGAAGTATTTTTATTTTAAGCAATCTTTCTTTCATTTTTTTTTTTTTTTCCACACACCAGTGGCTCCAGAATAGTTACAAAGTAGGTCTAGAAACTGAGAGTTAGGAGGGGCTCAGCACATTGCAATTTTCTTTAAATAAATGTTTAAATTCCATCTATGGCAGCAATTACACATCTAAAGAAGGAACACGTGTGCTAGAGGAAAATGTTTACCATTATGCTGCCACATTACTTCATATTTCCATCCCAAAACATGACACAACCCTCTTCCAAAATGTTGTGAGATTATTCTTTTAAGTGGATAGTAAGCAGCCATAACAGTGCCCTGTTGTCAGAGAAAACTGTGGCACTTGTTGCACCTCCCAGAACTGCATGCTGATTAGCCATGGCTTTGTAAATTCACCCAAACACAATACCTGAACAGTTTGAGTTTGAGAAGAAATTCACAAGTATCTCATTGAAAGCACGTACTGCAAGCTGAATCTTGAAGTACTAAGGTTTAGTTCACAGATAAAAAGGCACTGTCTCCAAAAGGTAAATAACAAGCTACATATTCTTGCAAAAGCAGTACTCCTAATGTCACACTGGGATTCAGTTCTGTCTACTCTTCTGCTTATAAAGATTCAAAATCTTGGAGAAATCTTCAAGAACATGCTATCTTCTTACTTCTGTGCTTTAAAGAACCAAAATATTCTTATATCCCACTAGCAGACACTACTAATATACCTCTTAAAAACTGAACTGAAAACTGGGGTGTATATATATATACATACAATATATACAATAACTGCCTGCAAAAGAATGCACGCTAAGCTAGTAGACACCATAACTATCTTGACTCTCGAGATACATGATATAATTCCCATGCTACTCATCGATTTCCTGTTATGGACAATTTTTACTTGCTGTTGATAAAATTGCATCTCTTGGAATGCTGCAGTCTCGTGGTCACAGATGTGCCCAACAAGCCATTTCTTTAGAATTAAGTTTGCACCTTCAAACATTGCTTGTAAGCTAAGTGCTAGAGCAATTCTAGAAACAAACAAACAAACAAACAAACAAACAAACAAGAAAAATCCCACAATATTCAGGAAGCAAAAGGTTACTACTTGGGCTGGAAGACTTTGCAACTCTAATGGCTCTGGCCAGGACTCATAGGACATGAATAGCTCGCTCTCTTATCTGGGCTTACTTTGCCATCGCAGTAGCACAGAGCAAGAATCTGAAGTTGATAGGGACCAAAGAGAATCAGATTTTTTCTTTCACATCCAAAATATTACTATGAACATCAAGGAATTATTTTCAGTTCTCATTTAAGGAAATTAATACTTCACTATTTATTTATATTGATTTTAAATCAGATATGAAGAGGGTCAGTTTTGCCAATTCAATGAAAAGCAAAAACAGAGTAAAAGAATCACCAGGAAATGCCCTTAAATACCAACGTGTGAGCCTCCTCTGTCTGTTTTCAAAATTCAGATTCCTAAACTAGCATCCACAACTTTGTGGATAACATGCATGACTTGCACTTTCTTCTATCATGTTCATATGTCCTTCTCTGTTCCACAGTTGGTAGAAGTAGACAAAAAGAGCTGAGAGAAGAAAGAACCAAGGCTAGCAGCAGATACTAGTTCGGCTTTCTGGGAAGAAGACTAGCAGTATTGCTCCACTGCTTGATGGTCTCCTCTGACGATAATCCTAATTGTTCTTTTGCCAATTCCCAATTCGTCTTTCTTTTATGCACAAACAGAAGTAAACTGAGTGAGTTGCTATCAGGAAATACACAATCTGAGAACAAAAGTGTCTGTTGGTGGCAGGTGAGGCCTGCAACCCACAATTACCAACTGGAGCTGAAACTGCAGTCTTAAGAAAATCAGTCAGAAATTCCTGAGCTAACAGCAGCTGTTCAGGAGATTGTGAACAGCTGCCAAAAAGTGACGGAAATCTGCAGGAGTCCCAAATATTTAGAGAGATCTGGCAAGTAAGATGATAACCACTACATGCTAATCCATAGCTCTAGATCCAAAAAGATGTGGCATGTTGCCCAAAATGAATAAGCCTAGTGATTTAAGTTTATTTTGCATGGGACAAATGATCACATCATTTAGTAAAGTGGCAAATAAGCACTCTTTATTTCTTTCTTGCATTCTTTATTCTTTCTCCTGTCTGCTTGTTTTTCTGTGGGTTTTGTGCACGCATACATTTTTAAAGTTTAAGATGCACACGCCTTTGTCTTATCACTAACAACAATCTTAAAAACTTAAAATACATCTTGAAACCACAACAAACTGTTGCTGGAATGATCACCATGCTACATGCATACTAAAAACTCTTTTGTACCCGAGATTGCTTTTCCAAGTACTAATACAAAAGAAAAAAAAAAAAAAAGAGAGAGAGACAGTGCTGCTATTATCTTACAAAAGATTATGTCGCTAATATATATCATTCAAAAATCTTTATTACACAGATATATTTCACATACACATGATCAATTTCAACCATAAAAAATATCTGAGCCACAATATTCAACCAAAATTGAAGTTTTACTGAAGAAGAGGTTAAACAACTGATGATAATACATTTGAGTTTGCATAGTAATAAGCAAAAAGAATACTGAGGATATGAAATCCTAAAATGGAGCACTAATTCCATAGGTAAGGTAAATGACTAATAGGTAAATGAAAATGGCATGCTGTCCTCAAAAAAATTCTGCCTGTGTCTCTTGCCTCCAGCAGTTAAACTGGGACTATAGATTTTTGGATTATTCATTGGTTGCATTTTGTTTGGTCTCTTGGTTTGGCTTGTTGTTTTTTCTCCTTCTATTTGTTATTCATTCTATTCTATGCTCACACTGTATTTTGCCTTGCATTTGTTCAAAAATCAACTGACTGGAACCCTGATCCTAGAGACTTAGTGTCTACTTTAGTATAAATACTGTACAGTAATAAAACTGTTTATCAACCTTTTATCTGGATGCCCTAGAAAACTTTGGGGTTACAAGAAAATCCTGTTGTGTTTGAGTATACAAGCCTCCAATTTCTTGAGCTGACAATGTCAGCTTTTATAATATTTACACTGTCTTGGTGTTGAAGCAAATTGTAGATAACTGCAGCTTATTTGTAAAATTAATGTAACTGCTGGAAGGTGAAAGTCTGAATTAGGAGGTATTCTACTCGCATGAAATCACATTATTATGGCATAGAAAAGTATAACTATGTAATAACGTGCTAAAGAATAATCAGTAGGGTGATTTGTGATGATAAAACAAACAGCATTCTGCATCTGGTTGGTAGCTTGCAAAAAGGCATTGCCTAGGACATTAACTTTTACCTCCAAATTATGAATGTACTTAAAGGAAGAAAAAGAAGAGCAACAATTCAGAAGCGTTATTAATTATCTATTTCAAAGCAATTATTTTACTTTAATTTCTTCTAGACTTATGAACACATTGAACATTAATTTTCAAATGTTTTCAACAGCAGAGGTCCCACAAACTATCAAATTTCAGGCAGCGTGCTCTGGTGTTTCTTCAAACATCCAGGCTTAAACTGATAACCATATTTTGAAACAGGACTGTATTGGGTGGGTTTTTTTCCACACAACTAAGTGAAAGCTCTTCCCCAGGTAGAGTTCTTAACATTGACTTAAGCACTAAAAATTAATTTACAGGGCTTTAAAGTGAAAAAAAAAATGACAACAAAAATACAATCTTCTGGCTGTTATGCTAAAGATATAAATGAGATGTAGCACATTAAAAATGAGCATTTATCTACATCACTTCATTTTGTAGTCACTACTAGCATTGTTCATTAAAGGAAAAAAGTAAATACACAAATGTGCATCATTAAGAAAACACAATTCCTGCAACATATCCTATCCACTCCAAGTGCACTGGCAAACTTACTGCTGTAGTTTGATTGCACATAGAAATTAACAGAAAAGGACTGTGTTTTCCCAATCCGTTTCATAATACAAAATTACTCTGGCCTGTCTAGGAAGAAGTCCATGAAAAAATGCAGTGTAATTCTTATGTGTTTTAAATATCGGTGCATTTTTACAAAATATATTTGTAGATGTATTTGTAAAATATATTCCCATATTAAGAGGCAAATAATGTGAAAGAAAGGAAAGTCAAAGTAAAGTGCTAAATGATGATTTGATGACAGAGAAAAGTAACATGAATACATGTAGGAATAAAACATTCTGAACTCTGTTTATAGAAGTCCTAGAACACCCACTAGGATGCAGAAATAACGGTTTTCTTGGGAAAATACTGACAAAAGATGTTAGGTCAGCCATGTCCTACCAGGAAAACAATGGCATTTCATAACAATGTTGGCTCTGCAGATTAAAAACTAAACTTTTGTTCTTAAGAAAATGAAAATGTTAGCCTAATATTAACAGCTGAATATAGACTGTTTCATAGACCTTTATCAGGAGGTCATAAAGCTTTTTTTGTTTGCTTGTTTGTTTTTAACATTTTACTTCATAAATCTTGGTTGAATCTACTCTATGTTTAACCTCTAAATGGCAGTCACTGAAATGAAACCTCAAGAAGCCAACTTCTCACCTGTATGTTTCCTATGTTTCCTAAAACAACTACAGGTTTTAACCTGCAAGCATTCTATCTTAAACTATCAGTATTTAGAAGCATACTTCAACTTTTAGGGTCAAACACATAATTAACATGTCTTGATAGAAATAATTTACAAAGAGATTGGCTATGGTTGGAACATATTTCCTTTTCTGGAAACTTTTTCTCACATTAACATTTGACATATTACAATTGCCTGAAAGGGTAAAGAATGGTGCACCATCACAACAAGTTGTTTAAATCATGGAATAACTTAGTTCTCAATAATAATACTCTCTGTGCCAGATAGTCAGCTAATGGAAGTCTGTAAGGTTTCCTGAGAATGAAAGGATACACACTGCCATTATTACAGTAGACAATTTTGCTGTAAGTCCATAGCTTTGAAGTTCTCACTGTAAAATCTACCCTTGATTCAGCAATCAAAAATCCTCCAACTCTCAACCCACAAACTCCTCATAAAGGTTTGTAAAGTTGCCTTGTAAAGTAGCCTATATTTTGACACCCTACAGAGTCTAATAGAGATTTCCAAGTCTGCCATGTAATACAATCTGAGTTGCTGGCAGCCAAAACTGCCTCTACATGCCACATCTTTTTTATCTCTACTATTAACAATACTTTAAGTGTCAACAGATGTCATCATGTGTAACATGTCAAGAAGAGCCAACCCATGTATGCTAGAGTTGACAGATTTCCTTCCAAAGATACATAGCAGGCATATTATGTGTATTATAGCCATTTCAATTTAAAAAGCTCAGTTCAGTGTTCACTTTTAAAAGACAAACATCTTCCATTTTGTTTTGGCAAAAGGACTGATAGGGAAGAAAAAACAATATCCCTAAAACACACCACTGACAGTTTTTTCCTGCACACCCATGAATATATTACAGATACTTGGCAACTTGAGGTGATTACTTCTCATATTGTTGGCTAGATGTGACAGTGGTTTAAGCTTGGTATTAACATTAAACCCCCAAAGCTCAGGGAAAACTGTGAAATCCACCATGTGCTACAGTATAGCACTTGCACACACATAAGAAGATGTTCCAGTATGGTTTCCAGACCACAATCATCGAATTTCAAGAGAAAGATTTGCAGATTAGAAGCATCTGTGTGCCCTACCCATATATCTATTAAATTAATGAAAATTCCATTTCACTTAAATGACAGGGTTCATTTTATCCTGTTATGAATTGAATCAGTAACTTCTAAACAACTTCCTAAATTTACGAATACACAGAGTACTAAATTTGCATATATAACAGACCACAAATGATCAACGAAATATTATGGTAAAAGGCAACAGTCTGAGAATCTCAACTCAGGAAGCTAATACGTCAAGCCAATCACAAATTATAAGAGAATTTGCCAGTGTAGTTCTCACTGTTCACATGTAGTTGGTTAGATGCATTAAGAAAAACTTTTAATAACTGCAGCTCTTTTATTTTTTCTTTTCTTTTTTAAAAGTAGCAGTTCTCTGTGAAAACTTTTCTGTACAAATAAAGGAAAGATATTCCCACCAGGGCAGAATTATTCAGTATTCTCCAGCTTAGAATAACATCATTTTCCAATATGATAAAAAAGATAAATTTTTAGAGGCCGAATTAGTAAAAAATACTATTTCACAAAACCTCTAGTCTACAAACAGTCCCAAACGATCACTTGCCAATTATCTGAAGTAATTTGTCAAAACCAATTTTGAGTAACTGAAGAATGGTGCTTAGTTTAAAATGGGTTATCTTTTGACAAGTGCTCGAATGAGTTAAGAGTTTTCAGTCTATATATTACTGATCGATATTATTACGAAATATTTAACAGTAGACCTTGATCTTATTTAAAGTGATACACACTTTACAAAGAATAGCACTACACTACACTCAAATAAGAGAGCTTGTGGAAATAATTGCCATGATAAACAGTGATCCATTTGCATTCATGAGCAGTTTAAGGGATACGTTTCCACCTGCACTGCTTGAAGTACTGCATCAACAAAAAAAGCTAAGAAAATACAGATTTCGGACACATTGGATAAGACTATAGAACACTGCAGTTCCATTCACCTGTAAGATATTTCAAGGCATAAAATAGATTCTTTTGCTGAAAAGAATTACAGCATTACAAAAAAGAGTCATAATATGCTATGGAAAGCAATTGTGAATGAAAAGTAATGATAAAGAATGCACTCAGCTAAACATATAGGAGTTTGGCACATGGCCTAATACTGTCAGCATTTGAAAGCCATTTGGTGATCTCTTCAAAGCTAATCTGGAAATAGTGTTTCTGCAGAAAATAAAGCCAGCAAGTTCAGAAGTTTTGGCAGCCTCATAAATAAAATAAATGGCTGGCTAGATCATCAAGATGCATCTTACGCTAGTTAAAGTTCCATTTAAATATGCATATAAACAGGAGGAACTGTCTATATGCCTAGAATGCATAATGACCTGTTACATTCATTCTGGCACTTTTCATAAGTGGCAGACAGACACAAATATCTTCAATTACTAGAATTACTACACATTAACAGGTTAGATAAAAACATAGATACAATTCAGCCTCTCCTCCAATGACTAAATAGAGAAAACTGAAATATTTAGACAAATCCCTGTAAAGCTAAGAGTTACTAGCTAAATATGCATATGAATTCTTATTTCATACATCTGTAAAATTAAGCCCATTCAAATACTTTTGAAAAGAGGGACATTTAGTTTGGTCACAGATAGCTACTGTGTTAGAAAGAACAAGCAATACATGTTACAATTAGAACACTTGAGAATAAACAGGCTGTAAAATAAGATAACTAAATAAATGAAGAGAACCCGCATTCTTGCTTTAGCCACAAAACAGACCTATAGTACCATGTTTTCAGTATGAATCTGCTCATTACATATCTTCTTATTTATATGCAGATTATATTTAAATATTATATATTCAGATATATATTTTAAAATGTGTGTATAGATATAAAAAGTCTCTCTGCTGACAAGTGATATAAAAATTCCTGTAAATATATTGTTACACCATTTATATTACGAAGAGAGAAAAAACATATTGCTGTGAACTTTAAGATGCTGCAAGTCTGAAGAATTTATGTTCTGTTCTTGCTATACATAACTTCGCTTAAATTGTAACTGCCAAAGTGATTATATGATTTTACTGAATTGCATTAAAGCAGGAATCAAAAAATCTCACATGCCAGGATCCACTTAAGCTTCCCATCCTTTTTGTAAAGCTCTTGCCAATAAGCAGGATTTGATATTCCAAAACTGTTAACATTCTTCAGTATTAAAATAAACTTTACAGAACTAATTTGATTACTAAGGCATATGTATACTTTCGTAGTTAGATACTACTACTAAGTGCCTAATCTATATAAGTTAAATGAGGAGAGAATGAGGAGATAAATCTGAACTATGGAATTTTTTTTTAATAATATTATTATATTGAAATAAAATATATATATAGTCCTTTGTAAATATGGAACTTAACATTCCCCTAAAAATCTTGCAGACTATTAGGGTCTGAACACTCTAAGCTTGAAAATCATGTCCTTCTAGCACAACCTTTTTCCTTTTTGTTGCCACTGATCCTATCCTCTCTAAATGACATTATTTCCATCAGTTCAGCTAAAGCACTCCAATAACTAAAGATGACACCTAATCCAAATTCTGGATCTTGATACTCCAAATCTATGAAGTATATGGATTGAGATCTAGGAAAAAGACAAATTATGTATTATTACACCTTTATAAATAAGTACTCAGCATTGCTACAACAGCAACATAATGTGGTGCACTAAGTAGTCCCAAGGGACATGGTAAGGACTTTGTGTTGTAAAATTGAACTTCCACTGCTCACTTTTCAAAGCTTGTATAAATGCAGTAAGTCTAGCTGGATTACTTTTTCTCTCTTTTGATGCTACTGCTAATACAGAGAGTTTTGTGAGGTTTTGCTATACCATAAATTCAGCTTAGTAAAGTGTAACACTGAAAAGAATAATGAAAAAACTGTTTACACACAAACAGTTTCTAGCAGCCATTCCTAACTGTGAAGTTGCTGATTAGGAAAATCAGCAGGATGGAAGTTGGCTTTATACAGACATAAACTGACTAGGAAAGAACTGAAAACACTGCCTTATAGCCTTCATCACTGCCTTCAAGAAAATATTTTTTAAAAGTTTTCCAACCCCCTTACTGAGGTAAACCAATTGCTGTAACTTCTTCAAAAGCCTGTATTATTGCTGATTTTGCTTCATTTGCAACCTCTGTTTTCTCTGTTCGGAAAGGTCAAGAAAAATACTTGGTGATTAGATTGAGCCTCTAGTCCTCTAGTATTTCAGTGTGAAGAACAAGTATGGAATGACTTAACATAACCAGCGTCTATGAGAAAAGAAGTCAATGGACTCCCTAGAGAATTGAAGTGACTGTAAGAAACACTGAAATCGTTCCATAGAGAATATTCTTCAGGAAAAATCATACAGAAATATGTCTAGAGAACTCGGTTTATACAATGGCATGCCAAAAACCACTAACTTCCTCCTCAGTAACAATTACTTTCAAGTTCTAGGTAGCCATCTCTGCTTCTATATATCCAGTGGAAATACTAAGAGCTCATAGAGAAAGCTTGTTACTCTTTCTGGGCTAACACAACTGGATAAAAGACACCTTTCTCACACTGTCAAGGACACAAATTAATGGGCAATATGTAATTAGCAATTGCATAAGAGTAAGCATCGCTTACTCTTCTCAAACTGTTGGATTAATGTTACATACACACATCCCCAATTTGAAACATATTTTCTTTTCTGAGTTTCAGGTTAAGTTATGATTATGTGTTTGTCTGAATACAGTGGACTTGATTTCTCTTTTCCCTCTATTTCTGTTGGCCTCTTATAGCTTTCTATGCTTCTCACAGAATGTGCCAGGGCTTATCTTGCTTCTATTGCATTTAATCTCTGTATGTAATATCTTCTTAGAAACACAGATTTAAAGAATTTATTTCTATCTCTAATGTGTTTCAACATTAGTACCTTTAATCTAACTTTGAATTTATATTAGAAAATCTCTTGTAAGTTATGTCATGATCATGTAATGATTCCTTCCTTATGTTGGATGGGATCTATTTCAGACTCCACAAGTTCACGTGGTCTGTCTCTGTGTTAACAGATATCAGACTCCTGAATCACATTCAGGCCCACATTGAGTATATTCAATTCTATCAGCATTTGATGTGAAAACCTAAATCAGACACCAGGTGGGGGTTGGAGAAGATCTGGTAGCTGGTATGAGTGGTAGTAAGCAGCCTAAGGACAGTGTTCAAAATGCAGCAGTGAATGACACTTCCATTTTTATCAGAAACCACACCTGGGTTTGTTAAATAATCTGATCTTGTTCTTAAAAGTATACCTTTACTTCTTCTTTCTTACTGATACTTCCGGCACTGAAGTGAGCTCAAATTCAATACAAATTGTGAAAAAGGAGAGCAAGTTTTCACTCTAATGAGCTATATTGTACCTCCATTTCTTGATTGTGACCACCCTTCAGAAGTCTGTGCCTAGAATTTCTAAGCAAATACAGGCAAAAGTAGCATGCTTTGACACTCAGTATCCTATGTATGCCTCCATACAAACAGAAGCAGATCCAGCTAAATCACTTTATAAGCCAATGAGAATTGAACGCGTGCTAGACTAGAAAAAAGGTCTACTAAAATCCCCAGCTTTATTGTCCTGAGTCAGAGCTAAGAATGGATGTGAATATTGTGTGCCTTACATAAGTTCAATGGTTTTCTACAGAATGTGTGAGATTTTAAACATATACTCACATGTATGCATGTACTTAGACATCTAGAGATAAAAAGAAATATGACAAGATATCTCTATATACTATACACTTAAAAGTTTAGTTTAGTATAAATCTTTAACAAAAAAAATATTAATTCTATTAATTTATAATTTTTACTTTAGACTTTTCATACTTCCGGCAGCATAAATTACATATTGATATTAAAAATCAATTAAATGAAACTACTGTAGAAAAGAAAAAACACTACTAAGCAAAGATCTGATTTTTCAGTATATAGCATCTGAACTATCAAAGCTGCCAATTATCTTTAACTCTTACTGATTTAAATAAAATGAGAACTATAAAAAATTTATTTTGTACTCTTCATGTGTTTACTGACAAACTGCTTGCTTCTGTGCCTGTGAATTATTCTAGATAACTAATCAAGTTAGTAATATTTTATAATTCAAAATATTAACACTGCGTTATGATAAGTAGACATCAAAATTATTCACTTATTACCACAAGATCCCTCTGGTGCCATTTTGTTGTGTTTTAAAAGGATATTTACAACATAATGAAATATCTTTAGAACATAATGAAAAAAATGAAAAAAAAAAAAACCCGACACCTAAAGATAGTTGAGTGCAGATCATTTTTTTATATACACATGAATCATATCTAAACAATTTCCAGCTATATTTGTTGACTTCTCATTATCTTCTACATGTAGAAGTTGCTGTCGTTGTTAAAATCCCCACTTCAGGAGAGACCAATTGCAATTTCGTATAAAAAGTAATTTCTCTGTATGTAAAGAAATTTGTCAAGGATAAAAAATCTAAAATAGTGCCTATCACTGCTAGGAGGAAAAGTGGTACCTGACAGCTGGTAATCTACAACACGACCACAGGGGGTCGTTCATCTTACACAAATATTCTAGTACAGATAATTGACTGTTTGATTGGGTAGAACCTTTTTTCTTTCTTTTTTTTTTTTTTTTTTAACAGAATTAACTATTTCTAAAGAGAAGAACACTTGGAGATTAATATTCAGAGTTGTTAATGACTTGTGGCCTCTAATTACATGCAGTGAGGGGAAAAAAGAATACTACATATACTTTCTAGTAGTGAAAGATTATCATCAAGAAACTGAAAAATCAGACACATCATTTAGTATCTACATATATAGAAAAAAAAAAAAAAACCACCTTTCCCATATATTCTGTTACATTCTTAATGTGACAAAGAGGAAATTGGAGCTGCTCTGATATGGATTATGGAAAATGAAATGCTCTGAGCTCAGATTTACCCTGTATGATTTACTTGGGCTTTTATCAAATTATCTTCAATCCTTCCAAGCACTGTACAGAAGTATCAGAGAAAAGTGAACTCATTTCTAACATTCAGAGAAAAACAAGCATTTTATTTATAAAACTGTATGTGCTAAATAAACAATATAATCTTTAGAAGCATAATTGCTCTATACCTTTTTATAAGTCAACTGCAAATATGAATTAAAAATCAAACTTCACTGTAAAAATAACTGGAATATGCTTATCAAGGGTTCAGAAAAATTTAAGAAAATAACCAATGGGTAGGTGGACCTAACAACTCATATCCAAACTTTTTGAAAGTTCAGGAAGTAGCTTGTTTTATCTTATATATGAGCTTTACATATATGCATACTTTCAGGTATGTATGGTTAAGAAACTGAATCACACAAAAAGTCACTTTTTTTTCAGTAAGAACATACTAATTATACATTGACAAGGAATGATGTTGATGCCATTTTTCCAGCAAGACACTAAACTTAGGTCTTCACTTACTTGCCTAAATAGTATCTGTCCATGGAAAGAGATCACAAGACATACAGAATCACAGAATTAACCTCTTTAAATTCTGGCCTGTGCAGTACTGACACTAGACATTTTGGCAGCTAATTTCTGATCAAGAAATCATGTGCTTACAAATTACAGAATCACAGAACCGTAGAGGTTGGAAGGGAACTCCAGGGATCAAGTCCAACCTCCTGCTAAAGCAGGCTCCCTACTGCACATCTGCACGTGAAAGCATCCAGTGTGGTCTTGAATATACCCAGAGAAGGAGACACCACAACCTCTCTAGGCAAGGAGAAAGACAGAAAGGCAGAAAGACCAGTCCTCCATTTCAGTGTATATTCTGATCCATTACTGGCTCCAATTTATTATTCCTCAGTATCTCTGAAGCATATCTTATACTACAAGTGTAGAGTTGTATTAGGACAAAAAGGACAAAATAAATTCACTATTGAGACAATAGTATGCTCAAAGGTAAAAGATTACAGGGCTTCTAAAGTATAGTAAGAGATTTATTACTACTCAAAAATAATATACCTAATGGTATCATGAACACAAAAATATAGTCCATCAACTATATACATCCTACAGTTTATTACTTCCTCTGTTTCTCTGTCTTCGCCCTTCCAAAATGACTTTTCTTACAGGGCTATTTCAGAGTCATCTGCAAGCCCTGGAATCTCATCAGGCAATTTAGATTTGGCAAAATAACTTTATCCTTTGCCAAAAGAGGAGGAAGTTCATACAGCAATACACCCAGCCATCAAAAATGAATATTGTATAGTGGGAGGGAGCACTCCCTGTTTTTCTTTCCATCTCTCAGAGTGTTCATTTACATTGTCTTCAGTCAATTAAACTGAGTTGTTCATTTCAGAAGCTACTGTAACTTATTTGCTTTAGTAGTAAATAATTCCCTCTGGGAAAAAAAAAAAATCAAGTTGTACTTCTGCATAAGTTATCCTTACCAAAAGAAATCACCACTACACAAGAAACGTTTGTGTTGTGCTTTTTAATACTTAAAGTTGATGCCTCTGCAACATTCAGTCTTTCAATAATTTCTATGTTAATATACTAGAATCTCATAATACAACATTACTCAATCAACAACTTTTTGTCTACTAAATTATCTCTAAAACTTCTAAAGCTTTGGAATCCTTATCCTAAAACTACATTTCTCCAACATTGCCAAGGGGGTTCTACAACATCTTTACTAGAACTTAAATCTGACTTTCTGCAGGAAAATCTGTGAAAGACAGATGTGTAGAAAACATTTGTTCCAGTTCTGAAGTGAATCCAAACTGCTGCAGCCTCTCTTGGTCCTATGACTCTGCAACTAAAACCAAAGTAAATCCAATTATTTTTTATTTGTTTGAACAGAACATTAGGAAAAGATGATATCGGAAAGCAAAAAAATAAATAAATAAAAATAAGAATCCACAACAAAACAAAATCCTACTATAAAATTATGTCCGCACTCCCACACTCCTAGTCACTCCTAGTTTTGTCAAGTAAACAAAAAATGATAGCACATGGTTGAAGAAAGGGGAAGAAGACGACACAGCACATGTAGCATAGACCAATAAATATCTTAGTTTTTGAAGCAATGAACATGTTTGAGTTACAGGCCTTTTTCTCAAATCAGATTTTAAGAAAGAGCTCAGAACAATTTTGAATGTTCCTCTTCCTATCATATCATTATTCTTTTGTTATGATCATATTTCATACGAAAAAAATAGCATCAGTGATAACTGGTGCCAGCTGGTGCTACGTTACTTCATTGTACTTGCAGCAAATTCTTAAATCAAGAAAACTTCATATCACTGTGAAATCAGTAAAGAAAACAAACATGGGTATGCACACTGAGTCACTGTGGGGAGTATGAAATACGTTCCCTTCTGTCCTTTGGGAAGTCCCAGCATTATTAGTGTCTGAGTAATCAAAGGACTTTGACTTCACTTACCTCTAATCAGCTTACTTATAGTAGTAAACACAAGCAGTGATAAATCTAAAATACAGTCCAGTTCTCTGGATTTTAGGTGATTGATTATGAGGCAGGGAACTGCAAAAGAGGATCAATATATTACCACAATACTACAACATCTCACTAAGTGCAGCCAACCAAGATGTGAAAATAATTTCAGCAAAGGTGGCCTTAATTTAACGCAATAAAGGTGGATACAATTTCAATAAAAGGGGTCTGGAAGCTCTCTGAATGTATATCTGTCAGCATTTTAGTTTGGACTCAAACCTTGTTTTTAAGTTAATCGCTTGACCATGCCCACCTACTGAATTTTAGTTTCTACTGCACAGTATTGTCAGAGCATACAAACGAAACTCTTCTAGCAAGAAACTAGGTAGGATGATGTACTGTTGGGAAACAGTGAATGGCCCTCACTTGCTGCAGAATCTTCACTGCCTGAGTCCAATTAGGTCAGGCATGCCCAACCCGCTGCCCGTGGGCTGCATGCAGCCCATCCCCTGCCGTCATTCACCATTCTAAATTTTTAATTCAAATGTAAAGAGTTGCAATCAAAAAAGTGATCATGTCTCTTTACCATAATTTTATAAGCTCTCCCTTACCAGTGAGAAATATCCCTCCCTTCATAGTCATACCTTATTCACGTCATCGGTTTTTTGCAGAAGGTACATTTTTGAACAACTGTTGTGAAGGACAAGTATAGAAAGAGTAAAATTTCATCAAAAATCTCTGATTAACACCTTGAGAGCTCACTAAGAATTGCATCCACTGCCATTGAACCAGACTGATGCATTAGTTTAAAAAAAGTAAGGTCACATTTCCCACTAGTTTTACGTATTTGTTGCTCTCTCTCTATTTTTTATGTTGTATAATTAAAAAACATTAAAAATTAAAATAAGTTTTGTTAATTATATACATTAACTATATTATATATTTTATAAGGGCTGCCCTGAAATTAATGCCTCCTGTTTTATTACATTTGCCCACAATGTCAGAGGAGGATGTTGGTGGTATGGAAGTAGAGGCTTTTGTTCATCATGATGAAAATGCATAGATAATAGCAGTGATTATGCTGAAAAAGAGTGTTTTGTAGCTGAGAACTTGATCTATTAAATAATGTTATTGTGCTCTTCGTATCTGTTGTAGTTTCCATAGAAATAATTAAGGAGGCATCACTTTCAGAGCAATCTTCAAAGATGCAGCCCTAGACAATTCCTCTTCACTCAACATGGCCTAGGAGAGCCAAAACGTTAGACACCCTTAAACTAGAGCCAGTCTGAAGGAAACTCCCCTAGGAGGATAGAAAATGCTCCTTAGAACCAACTGCTTTAGTCAAAGAACTAATACAGCTTTTGGGCAGCTCGATTTGCTAACATAGACACAGCTTTTTCTTTTCATGTTTGTAATATGTATTTATTTACTTATAGGCAAGGATTTTCTTGTTTGGACAAGAATTGTTTAAAAAAGATCAGTCATTAGTATTGATTCACTTGCCCTTTATTCCAGATATTCACTCTGTAACTTTTTTGGCTTCAATAAAGTTGCTCTGAACTTACACAGATATGAGAGAAGAATTAAACAGTCATTCTCCTAAATTCCCAGCAACCTCTAAAATCCCACTAATCCCTAGGAAGCTTATCCTCTACCCTTGTTCTCCTTCCTGCTGATGAATCTGGCACACATTGCTATCTCTGAAGTGGATGATACAAAGATTCTTTGAAGAAACGGGATTTGCATTTGATACAGTCCTGGTTTTCCTTACACAGATGATGCTGAATCCAATGATACAGGATGCAGAGGTACAATGACAAGCCAGGGAGGAAAAAAAATATTTAAAAAACTTCTGTTAAAAAGCTGGGAAAGTTAATTCCCAAATCATTTGAAACTGAAATGTCACAATCAACTGTAGAAAACCAATTTCAGCTCCTATTAATTTTCCCGTTATTTCTATACACTAACAAAAAAAATCAAGCAGATTTGTGGACTTGCAATATGTTAAGGAAAAAAAAAACCTAATAAATTACTAGCAGAAAAAACTGCTGTGCAAAGGTAGAACCTTTTCTACAACAGCATGTCTTTGAATATATGTTCTCACTGAGTTCTTTGTATTTCATACATATATATATACATACACATAGGAGAGTAAACTCTACCTATGTTCAGGAAGTATATCCCATCAAAATCTTATTTAGAATTCAACTGTAAAAGCATTAGTGTTAATGATGACTGCAAGGAAGAATCCAGGTTTGATCTGCAAATCTCACTTCACTTTTGGATGGCCAGACAGAGGATCTGTTCTTTCTATTTGGTACACAATTTTAGGATTGAAGAAATGCATATAACACCTCATTTTCTGAATAATCACACTTTCTAATATCTTTCAAGAAATACTTATTCCTTCTGCATTTTATCAGTCTGCTTCAGCGCTACCATACTTACCTAAGAAAAGATCATTGTGTAAAAACCCCTTCAACTTTGTTTCAAAATTAGCTAATCCTACACATCTTAATAAAAAATATTAGGTTGACATAAAGCAGAAACAAGCATCCTCCCTTCTACTTAAGGAATTCAGTAGTTTAAGTGGAATACAGACTCATTTCCATTTAAGTCCTGGAAAATATATCCCGTCAGTGTTCACAATCCAGTGGCTAAGCAACAGTACTTGAAAATAAAAAAAAAACAACACACATATTCCAAACAATACTGTTTATATCCACTGGTCTACATTTCATATTATATGCAGTGACATCTTGTAGGAAACTACATTTATCTTTCTTAGGTTCAATAAGAGGATGATTTATTTCCAGATTATACAGTCAAACAATAGATTCTGAGATTATTGACCATTATGTTGTATTCTAAAAACCAAAAACAGTATCTGAGAATAACAACCCCTTCTTTCTAATGTGCCCTACTATTCTACATCTTCATCTCCTACAGATTTTTCTAACCAGTCATGAACTAATGCTACTACAGCAAAAAAATCTGAAACACCTTTTTAATTCTATTTATTACAGTTTTGTACCTTTCTGTTTGTGTTCTGTACATCACAGGAGTGGTGAAACAAACTGGGAGAAGAAAGAGAATATATAAGTATTTGAGGAAAGGTACCGTGCTGATCTGTGCACAGATAATTCATATCAATTAAAGCTCTAAAAGCACATTTTCAGAAATGGGATTTCTTTATACACACACACAGAACTTATTATTTAGTGTGTGCTAACATGCACATATAATACCTGAATATGAATACAGCTCTCAATGAAGATTGCTTTTACCATTGTAAAAAAAAGTAAATTAATCTTGGCCTTTAGTTCAAAAAATAATCAATTTCTACACCATGAACTAAAGGACAAGTTTTCTTCTTTACTGACAGCATTGTTTTTGATTTGTCTAAGTGGACAGCTGTAACTGCTGAGCATTACATCAACCATGCCTTTCATAATTCTTGCCTTTCATGAATAACCAGAGGAGCAGAAAATGCAAATACTTGAAATTACCAAAATATTAATGCCCACTAGTATATAATTTTGACTGCAAAATTCTTGAATGTTAGAAATAAAATGAAAATACAGAACAGTTCAGAAAGAAAAAAAAAAAAGCTGCCCTAATGATTCCAAGTGTAAAAACTTGTATTATTTTGAGAAACATAAAAGTGAGTTGTGATTCAGTTAATTAAAAAAAAAGGGGGGGGGGGAAGAGAGAAGAGATTAAAAAGCAATTTGCACATGTCTAGAGGAATCTGTAGAAAATATTGCAGTAGAAAGACCATTTACAGGAAAAAAGGAAGATAGCAGGAAGATGAAACTAAATTAATTGAGAGTTAACCCATTTTTCAGCAGCAAGGTCTGTTAATCGCTATGTGTAGTTTTCTGGATAAATGGAAGGCTTCATATTGCATCATACCTTTAAAATGAAGTCTTAATAGATTTCTGATCAGAAAATACAAGTTTGAAGAATAATACTGCAGGAATGTCTATTTTAAGAAAAATGGCAAATAAATCACGGTAAGCCTTTTACCTTAACTTCCAAAACCAATGACATTTCACAAACTTTTTAGCCTTTACTCCAGTCTACAACAGAAATCTGGTAATTTAAAGTATTTAATAAATCCTTTCACAATATTTTCACATGCATTTAAGCATAAAATAAAAATGTGAAATATGCCATAATTATATAATAGATAAGTAGTCAGCGAGAGTAGTCAGGATGATTTTAACTCAGCTTTATTTCTAATTTATAAAATTTTCAAAATCAGTAGGCAATAAAATCCATTTCCACTAGCGTTTCCTCCAGTCAGAGTTTATCATTCAAAAGAATTTTCCTGGTAGCCTTTTGCAAATTGATTTTAATTAAGGCAAGCCAAGATAAAATTGAAATTACTTTCACTTCAATTTTCTACCTTTATTCTACTCTTGCAACACTTAACTGTAACACTGACAAAGTGATATAATGGCTTTATGCAGTCTGACAGATGCTCAGAATGGGAGAGCTACATTTAATTTTATTTTCATTTTATTTTTAAAATATGTTATATTACGTTAATATGTTATTTATTCTACATATTTCTCATCTGAATTTTATGCTGGCAATATAATGTCTGTCACTAAATACAAATTTAAATTATCAAGGAGGTTTATTATTAGGATTATTGTACTTCGGAAAGATTATGTGCAATGAGTAATGTATTTTTGTGCAAATAACGGTACCTTAACTGCTAGCTTCAGACTGTCTTCTCTTTTTTAAATTTGCTACCCAAGAGACTTTTGCTGAAGTGGACCTTACCCATAGTGATATTTCTGACTAGTAAAGATATAAATGATCACAGAAAAACAGAATCATAGGAGTTGGAAGATCTGGAGATCATTGAGTTCAACCCCCTGCTAAAGCAGGTTGCCTACAGTGGGTCATAAATGGATGGTGTCCAGATAGGTCTTCAGTATCTCCAGAGAAAGACTCCACAACCTCTTTGGGCAGCCTGTTCCAGCATTCTGTCATTTTGACGGTAAACAAGTTCTTCCTGGTATTAGTATGGAACTTCCTGTGTTCCATTTTCTGCCTGTTCTATTCTATTGCTGCATGCCATGGAAAAGAGTCTGCTCCCATCAACTTGACTCCTAAACTTCAGATATTTATAAATAGTGATGAGATCCCCTCTAAGCCTTCTTTTCTCTAGACTGAAGAGTCCCAGGTCTCCCAGCCTTATGTTTTTCAGTGGCCTAATATTTTTCAACAGAGAGGAAGTATAATTCATGCAGATTTAAGCAATTGCATATGAGTAGGAAATTCCCATGCTTCAAGAAAACATTAAATTCAAGAGGTTAATAAAAACAACACATATCACCAGTGCAATATTGTTTAGGGCTATTAGCATCAGAGTAAGAAACTTCCATTACCAATGAATCTTAAAGACATTACACTGTCTCTAAAACACTCCTGCAATATCCCAGATTTTAAGAATTATTTTACAGCTGTCAGAAATGGACCAACTTGCATAGAATTCACTATCTCTTAATGTTTACCAGAGTATTGATCCTTTCAGAGAAAAAGGAGTCTGCAAATTTTCAGAAATTTTTGTTGACCCATTTTCATGTACCTTCAAAGTATTCCATGCAAGTGGCTGGCCCTCATTTTTGAGGCCAAAACATTCCTAACACTACCAGGTGCATAAATACATCATGAACTAACAATTTTGCTGAAGAACTGAATCTGCCTTTCTCTCCCTAATTGCACGAGGTAGTCTTTAAATGAGCAAGATCTCAAAGTAGCAAATAACCACATTAAATAATCCCTACCATATTGAGGCTTGTATAGGCTATCCCATCACCTTATGCTGAATACAGCTGCTCGATTGGTCACTGTTCTCTTACAGCACTCTGGCTGTGCTTATTTTGAATGCTTCACAACTAAGAGGATAACAATATTGTAATGTTCCATTTGTGATTTTCTTCTGTACACACCGATCAGACTTTACAATTTTTAGGAAGCTGATGTTCTGTTAGGTCTTAAAAAAAAATGCTGATATTTGTTAAATTGCACCAATTACTTATGAAAGACTAGAATAAGTTGGTATCATTCAGGAGAATGGAGGGAAAAAAAAAAGAGAGAGAGAAAGAACAAAGCACACAGGAACTCACGTCCACATACAAGGGATTTCCTTTTTTTCTTTCACTCCAGTTGGGTATTGGTCTGATATTTACTGAAGAAAGTGCTTTGTTTTCCTTGTTTGCTTAGTTAACATGGCATAGTTGGCCCTGTGACTCTGTCAGAAACAACATATGCGTCAAAAGTGGAATGGGTGTCCTTGCTGCAAGGAATTCTATTTTTAAGCATGAATGACTCATCAACAACTGGGGTGTCCCAAAAGCTACAATTTGTCAAGCTGTCAGGAGAAAAGGGAGGAAAAAAAGGAAAAGAGGTCATATCTTTATTTTTATCTGTAGCTTAAAAAGCAGGAGATATGACACCGATTGTACATTCAACTGAACTCTAAAATGCAATCTTCCACACAAGTCATGTTTTGATAACAGTTATGTAGAAAAATACTTACTTGAAAAAGGTATCCAGTCTTTTAAAAACCTATCTCTATCTCCCACTTTATATCAGATTCATAACCTTGTCCAGTTATGTTGTTAAAATGTGTGCATAACTAATCTACCCACAGGGAAAGAAAACATGGGATGAAATATCTGCATATGCATTTTCAGATGATTTAGGATGAAACAAACATAAAAAATTGCAAAGTTTAACTTAAAAAGAGGAAAGGTATATACTAGCAAAAGATTCTAACCTGTACTTGAATTACTGTTACAAATTTCTCAAGAATTTAAAATATAACTTAAAAATACACCCCCACAGCAATATTGGAAACATGCATCAAGCAAGAGTCTGTAAAAACAGAGAAAGTGGAAACAAGAATGCAAAAAATCTGATCCACATAACTACATCCAGTACATCGAAAAAATAAACATGCGATAGATTTCCTAAGAACTTGTTCCCAGTGAATCTAAGCTATGGTTAAATGCTAGTTTAAACTTACTGTTAACTATGTTTCTTACATTACTAATCATTATAAGAGATTTGAAAAGGACAGTGGCTCTGCGGTTTTGAGGTAGCAGTTTCCTTGTCCTCATAGACATACCAGTTCTTGCAGAGATGTGAATCGAGCATGGTATCACAACTAATGCAAGATTTATGCAAGCAGGCTGGCAGAGCATAAACTAAAGAACTTAAAACATTTTTTAAAGCAATATGGCTTTCTAGAGTTGCATGATTATGCCAGGCATCTGCTCAGAGCCTTCGGGGAATTAAAGCACAATTAGATTTATCTTATTCTTTCACAAATCAAAATTTGAGATCCTGCTCTACCAAAACTAGTGAAATTTGAAATATGCAGGGCCAATCTCCTGAAAACTGGGTTAGAAAACAGTGAAGAGAGTCAGGAATCAACTAAAAGAAAGTGCCAATATGCAGACCTTTTTCACCTTGTTTAACTTGATGCCTTAACCTGATGCAGAAGCAATTCATTGGGAAAGAGACATAGTTTGGCATGGAAGTACACTGAATACAACCCAGTACCAGTGCCCTCATCATTGGGCACTTGCTTCATGAAAAATTGCCAGGTGAAGCAACAATCATTGAGAGCAGCCCTGCAGAGAAGGACTTGGAGTCCTGCTGGACAAAAAGCTGGACATGAGCCAGCAGTGTGTACTTGCATTCTGGAAGGCCAACAGTACCTGGGCTGCATCAGCAGAGGGATGGCCAGCAGGGAAGTGACTGTCCTCCTCTAATCTGCCCTTGTGAGGCCCCATCTAAAGTTCTGTTCCAGGCCTGGGGCCCCCAGCACAAGATGGATGCACACAAAGGTCATCAAAGGGCTGGAGAACCTCCTAGGTTGAGAGAGTTGGACTTGTTCAGGCTGAAGAAGAGAAGGTTCCAAGGAGACCAAGACTGGAAGGCATTGCAGCCTTCTAGTACTTAAAGTGAGCTTATAAACAGGAGGGGGACAAACTTTTTACACAGACTGATAATGACAGAATAAGGGAGTATGGCTTTAAAATAAAAGAATGTAGATTTTTTACTCAGAGGATGGTGAGGCGCTGGAACAGGTTGCCCAGATAGGTTGAGATTGTTTAATTATGTGCCATAATTAAATAAGCTAAGGCATGATAGGGATATGATAAATCCACTCAATGCCATGATCTTTGGCCCAAGTATTTACGAAAGAATTTTTGAAATGAGTCCCATTATCTGACTCAGTTCTTCTGGAGTGCCATGTCGCCACAGGACTTGTTTCTCCAGATCCAATATGGTGTTTTGGGCGGTAGCATAGGGCACTGCATATGTTTTAAGCCACCCAGTGGTTGCCTCCACCATGGTAAGCACATAACGCTTACCATCGCGAGATCGTGGCAAGGTGATATAATCAACCTGCCATTCCTCCCAATATTTATACTTTCGCCATCGCCCTTCCCCCCAAAGAGGTTTCATCCTCTTGGCTTGTGAATGGGGAGCAAGGAATCCCTATTTGTGCGGTACTGTCGTCTATGCACCGTTTTTGTGGCAATCGGTACCTGCTGCTCTTTTACCCGTAGCAACCCCACAGCAGACAGATCTTCTGACAGGCCAAGCAAAAGTATAAATATGGGGAGGAGTGGCAGGTTGATTATATCACCTTGCCACGATCTCGCAATGGTAAGCGTTATGTGCTTACCATGGTGGAGGCAACCACTGGGTGGCTTGAAACATATGCAGTACCCTATGCTACTGTCCAAAACACCATATTGGATCTGGAGAAACAAGTCCTGTGGCGACATGGCACTCCAGAAAGAATTGAGTCAGATAATGGGACTCATTTCAAAAATTCTCTTGTCAATACTTGGGCCAAAGATCATGGCATTGAGTGGATTTATCATATCCCCTATTATGCATATACCTGCATTCTCCACCAAAAACTGTCACGGGGTTATCCGGACCAGTCTATGCCCGTGACATGGACAGTAGGCCCAAGGGCCCCCTCCCCGACCCCCTCTCCCAAAAACGGGAAGGGAAAGGAAAATAAACAGCAGCGGCACCAATCTAGGGATGCAAACTTATTTTACTAACTATGATATAATACAATCTAATTGAAATTGAGACTAATAAGTCAAATAAAATAGGAGAGAGAGAGAGAGAGAGAGTTTTCAGAGCACCTGAAAAACCGCCTGTGTTCTTCGTCAGCTGAAGGAAGAGACCCCCCCCACGCAGGGGGGAAGATCCCATGACCTCCATGACGTACAGGGACAGGTACTCGGAAGTAGAGTATTAACACTTTAACTCCTAGTGCACTACACGATGTTATGATGTGGAATACCGAAAACCAAAAATCACAAAACCATAACAAGGGTGCACTATCTCTGGTGGAATTAAAGGCCAGGTTGGATTGGACAGCCTGATCTAGAGGTTGGCAACCCTGCACATGACAAAGGGGTTAGAACTAGATGATCTTTAAGGTCCCTTCCAACCTAAGCCATTCTATGATTCTGCTATACATTCTTTGCCAAGAGATTGTCTTTTTCCTTTTCCTTCCTGCTTATGGAGCTCAGGTATCCTACATGAAGCACAACAGCATTCACATTACATAAATACATGTGGCAGAATCTTAGGGAAAAATAAATCGCTCCTCAAAAGCAGATTTGCACTTTGTAGTGCAAATTGATGAGGAAATGAAGCTGGATTATCAGTTTCTCAGTTTTCATTGCTATAATTTCTATGATTTCACTATATCTAAGTCATCACAAACATTCCCATGCAGATTTGCAGGAAGGGACAGTATAGCAGCCAGTAAAACATTGACGAGATAAAATCAAAATTAACTGTTCTCTCAAACACCATGGCTTTTCTGGGGGACAATATCTATTTTCATGACTTTAAGTCTACTTCTTAAGAACAGATCTAAAATCACTAATAGAAACTTTCTTGCCATTAATGTTATTTGCTGTAGAGATCACATAACTGATCTGCAACACAGCAAGTGAAAGAAGATTTTTCTATTTTCTATGTACTGAAACTAAATACTTGTTGTATTTGTTATTCCTTTCCCAATAAGCTATGAAATGTTAACATTTCTCTGCACATTGTCAAAAGCATTCCTGTGTGCCTACACAGTCTCTGAATTCAAAAATAAAAAAAATAAAAATCTATTCCTCAGCTACGCTAGAAGACCAAACTCTTGTCTGTTATCTTGAACTGCAGAGTGATAAGTTACGAAAAGAGTCTGTCCTTGGACAGAAAGCATCACTTCTCTTCCTCATGCCTGAATCCATTTTAGAATCTTTTCAGTCCCTCTGAGTTTATCATCATAAATGAGAAAAACTGTTACAAAGGGTGAGTGTGTTAAAAGTTAACTTTTAATCAAGAGTATTTTCTATTAAGAAAAGAAAAGAAAAAAAAAAAGAAGACTGAAATCCTACTGATACCCTTGCTGTGCTGCAGGCTTAGATCCTTGGAGAAAAAAAATAGTCTTCAGTATTTCAGTCTTTCAGTATTCCAGGCCCCCAGGCTCCCCTTTTCATTATGTTATTTTTTACAGGGGAAAAGAAAGAAAAGGGGGAAAAAAAAGAAAAAAAAAAAAAGAAGAAGAAGAAAAACACAGGGAAAAAATAGGCAGACATTTTATACAATTTTTAACCAGGAAGTTACTAAGCTTATTCTTCAGAGTTTCCACTCAGGATCNAATATATCAGAAGAAAAAAAAAGGAATGAGAAAAACTCTATAGCTTTTTCTTCACTTTCAACTGAAAAAGGTGGAAAAATTGCAGAAAAATCACTTGAATTCCCAGTAATTCTCTGTCACAAGACTGAGCACAATTCTGTTGTGATCCAAAAATACATACATTAATTAGGACTGTGAAAAAAGTCTGACGTGCCATGAAAAGTATCTCCCCATCAGAGCCAATGAATGAGTTGTAACTTCAGAACTGGAGAATGTTCTATGAAATCCAATGGAAGATGCAACCTTACCTCTTTCATTGTACAAGATACAATAATACATATGTTGCAACAATCTAACAATCTCTCTCTGTGTACAAAAACTAGTCCTTGGCATCATCCTGGACATTCTTTGTGACCAGGGAACAGAGTTAAAAAGAATTGAAGCAAGAAGGAAAAAAAAAAAAAGACCTGAAAAATTTCTTAAAATGTTACAAGAAATCTTAGGGAGTTTTAGCACTCAGAAATAATAGTACAACTTAGATTCTTCATAGTAGCATGTTTTTTCAGAGGAAAGATGCATAGAAACATGAAGATTTCAACATTCCAGTTACATGAATCTATACAAAATTATTACAGTTCATGTTTGCACCAATCACCACATTACTAGTGTCAAGATAAAAAAAGATGCTATCTTATACAGCTTTACAGCTAGAGTTCATAATCGAGATAGACCAAACTAGTACCAAAAGGATCACACTGCATACATGTGTGCATTCTGTAAAAACAACTGAAAAATCAGTGTCTAAAGTTCTCCATACAACATGTATTTGAAATCTACTGTCCTTTAGTTCCTTTTCACTCACCTAGCTAATAGTTTATCCATACAGTACCAAACTTCACTCTATTTGCTGTATTCCACTGCTAGAAAACAGACTTCATTTGAAATTCTGCCAGTATGATTGAATTGCATAATCTGAGCCAGCTAAAACTCAAAAAGATGGTCTGCATCTCTCATGAAACAGACAAGTAGTGGCCAGAATCAAGCCCAATTTTATTTTGAAAGAAATTAAGAAGTGCAATTAGTCAAACAGCATGAATTAAAACATTTGTAGGCCCACTTCAAGAACTGAATTTGGAATGCTGAAGCTCCTATGTTCGTATTTAGCACAGTGAAACAGAATATTTGGCTACAATAAATAAGTCTTCATTGCTCAGAGTACTCAACACTGGGTACCTGCATCACATTAGAAAAAATGCACAAACAAAATTGATGAATTTGCAAAAATATTTGAATTTTGTTTAAGGGAAGAAATATGATGAGTGCCGAAACCTATTAATATGGGACAAACTGCAGGAGATAAGAACATCTCATGCCAATGATACTGCAAGGGCAGGATATAAATAAATCAAAACAATCAAATAAACAAGATAACACATCGTCCTCAGGACAGTACCTGGTGACTACAAAATGGATGGTTTAACAACAGACATAAAAGAATTTTAAAACTACGGATTTTTTGAAAGTGTACAAAATTTGAATAAAGATCAGGTGATAGCAAGTAAACTAAATAGAAAGTGCTGTAAAAGTTGGACTCAGATCCAAAGAACCTGAAAAAAAAAAGGATTCAAAAAAGTTCCAAAAAGTCCAAACTTGTACTGCTGTAAAAGAGTGAAGCTTACGTTACATAAGAGAAACATGCTGCTGTCATTGAATTAGAAATTGAGTAATAGAACATGATGCAACTTCCTTCCTTTCTGGTGGAAGAAGAAAGTTAATGGAAAGAAAAATCATATGCTAGACCCTGGAAATACTCTATACACTCTAAACAAAAGCAACACCACAGTAAAGGGTATTCATAATTTGTAAAGTATTTTAAGGAACACATTCAATTTAAATCTCATCCAAACTACATAACTTAGTTATTACGATAAGTGCAGAGGTGTTGAAATAGCGAGCTAAGCCAGAATCCATCAAATATACACAGAACCTCCAAAAAAGTAAAGTCAAAAAATAAATTGCAGATTATTCAGTTTTTAGCAGTGAAACTAATTCAATGTCTCAAGTATCCTTTGCGTAGACAAACTTTTGCTAGAAAAGGTACATTATATTAAAATAGTCAAAGCTTAAATATGTTCAAGTTAACAACTCACTAAACGTAGCACTAGAATAACTGTTCTAACACCAATCCAATGAATAAAAATTTATACAATTCATCGTTTCTAAAAACAAAGCACTAGACAAAAACACAGTGAAGATCTAGATCTGTCTATACATTTGATAACGCAGGAGAGATATTCTGTGTTGGCATTAGCCTGCTGTTACACATTAAAGCATCTGTGGTATCACTGAGGAGCTTCTAGATACGCTTCTCTTGCTTTAGTTTTCCATACTAGGATAATGAATCTCACAGGCAAGGTAAATTTCAGCCCAGCTCTGCTGGGAATAAAGAGGCCGTCAGTCGCTAATTTCCAATCTGTGTGCATAAACTGCAACTTCAAGGGCTTTTTAGTAAATTTTTTTGTAAACTTTTTTCTGTATTTTCTCCCTTTTCTTTAAACAGGAAGCCTATCACATCATATTCAAAAGAACTGAAAGCAATAAAAGTGAAGAACTGAAGCAAGAGAGATAAAGAACCAGATGAAACATTTGGACATCTCATTACTGAAATTTAGAAAGATTAAAGAGAAGAGGAAACACATAAATCTGATGAGATTCAGGACAGAAAAATACAGGAAAAACAAATTAGGCCAGGAAAGTGTCTTTAACTGTAAGAAGACCTCTGAGGTACATCAGAAAATAAGTTTTAAAAAAGTTTTCAGGAGGATAATTCATCCTGAACAAATCCTACAAGAACCACTCCTCATTCTTTTTACTTATCCATCACAAGAAGTTTTCTGAACTTTCCATGATCGTTTTCCTCATCTCTCTGTATTTTTTCTGCATATTTCTGTTACAGTGGTGTGGGGAAAAGGAAAAAAAGAACAAAACATGTCTTGAGGGCTCATCAAGGATACAGATACTCTACTATATTTGTCTAGAAGTTACATTGCTGTTAATCTTTTCAATTCCTCCCCCACAAAAAATGGGAAACAAGATTTTAGTGTAAAATCCTGCTCCCTTGGAGCAGTCTTATTATGTAAATATAGCTGACAGGCTATTTAAAAGAGACAACACTTAATTTAGAGCAGAATTTCTTCCATCTGTCCTTGAGAGAGATGAACAGTACCATGTCACGTCCTCCTATTGATGTGCCAGTGATAGATTTTAGCCCATATCAAAAATAAATTCAGGCTATTCAATACAAATTGAATAATGTAAAACTAATGATAAAGTTCTTTAAAAAAACAGCAATTTCCAGAAAAACTGATCTGATTCTTGAAATATTATGATCTCATTCTTTCAGGTATTATTCTAAGATAATTCAAAGTATATTTTAAAGTGAATTAGCTCACGAAAAACAAGGGCCTAGCTTCTTGAAGTTCAAACTCTTAAGCTTGCTATTTTCTCTGTAAACAATATTAATTCAAATAACATATTTATACACAAGCCTATCTGGCAAGATTTTCAAACAAATAAATTCACTAAATATCACCACATGTATAAAGTTTTGCATTTAAAATTACTAGCATGTATTTGGAATAACGAAATGACATGGTCCTGAACTTCAGTGATTCCTTGGTATGTATCTGGCTACAGATGTAAAGCAACTCTGCAGAAAAGGATCTCAGGGTCTCAGTAGACAAGATAAACATGAGTCAGCAGCGTGCTCTACTGTTAAAGGTCAGCAGCATCCTGGGCTACATTAGGGAATGTATCAACAGTATACTGAGGGATGTGATCTTTCCTGCTGCTAAGTACTAGTGAGGCCATATCTGGAGGTCTGGATCTGCCCACCAAACAGGAGAGACAGACAAACTGAAGTGAAAGCAGTGAAGAACCACTAAATGATTAAAGGACTACAATACCTGTCATATAAGGAGAGCTTGGGAATGTTGGGACTGTTTAGTTTGGAGATGAGAAGGCTCAGCAGGATTTTACCTATGTATATAAATAACTGATTGAGACTCCTTCAGGAGCAAAGAAAGATCCAGACTCTGGTGCCCAATGACAGGACAAGAGGAAATGATATTAACTGAAATACATGAAATTCCAACTAACGTAAGAGTGATCAAACACCGGAACAGGTTGCCCAGACTGCAGAGTATCCATCTTGGGATGGAGATTCAAAAGTCAACTGGACAGAGACCTAAACCTGCTTGAAGCAGGTGGTTGGACTAAGCAATCTCTCAAGGTCCCTTCCAGTCTAAACAATTCAGATTCTACATCAGCTACAAGACATCTAAAATAATGTTATGTCTTGAAATATAAACTGGTTAGTAAAATGCTGAAAATAAACCAAAGAGAAGATGATAACGGCTTGTTTCCAGGACTGCATATAGAAAACAGACATGATTTATGCCATTAGTTTATTTATTCATTTTTTATTTTTAGATGGTTTTCAGAAATTTCAATACTACTTTTATAACACCTACCACTTATGACACCAAGCTGAGTGGTGCAGTCAATACACTGGAAGGAAGAGAAGACACCCAGAGGGACCTGGACAGGCTGGAGAAATGGGCCCATGAGAACCTAATGAGGTTCAACAATGCCAAGTGCAATGTGTTGGTATTTATACAAACTGGAAGAAGAACCCCTTGAGAGCAGCCCTGTGGAGAAGGACTTGGGGGTCCTGGTAGACAAGAAACTGGACATGAGCTTGCAGCCCGGAAGGCCAACTGTGTTCTGGGTTGCATTAAAAGAAGAGTGGCCAGTAGGGAGAGGGAGGTGTTTGCCCCCCTCTACTCAGCTCTTGTGAAGCCTGTTGTGGAGTCCAGGCCTGGGGCCCCCAGCACAAGAATGACGTGGAGCTCTTGGAATGAGTCCAGAGGAGGGCCACTAAGATGATTAGAGGGCTCGAGCATCTCTCCTCTGAAGAAAGTTTGAGGGAACTGGGCTTGTTTAGCTTGGAAAAGAGAAGGCTTCGGGGAGACCTCATTGCAGCCTTCCAATGCTTGAAAGCAGCGTATAAACAGCAGGGAGAATGACTGTATATGAGGGCGGACAGTGCTAGAACAAGGAGGAATGGCTTTAAACTAAGACAGGGGAGGTTTAGGTTAGATATTAGGAGGAAGTTTTTCACTCAGAGGGTGGTGACACACTGAAACAGGTTGCCCAAGGAGGTTGTGGATGTCCCATCCCTGGACGCATTCAAAGCCAGGCTGGATATCCTGGTCTAGTGGTTGGCGACCCTGCATGTAGCAGCAGGGTTGAAACTAGATGATCATTATGGTCCTTTTCAACCCAGGCTATTCTATGATTCTATAATGATTCACTTTTATCCCATCAAGAAGACTACGTACCGTGATTTCTAAGTGACACCAAAAAGTACAAAACAGTAACCAAATATTTCCCGAAAGCTTCATATGCCAATTATTATAGAAAGAAACATCGGAGGGGGGCATTTTATCTGAAAACTATCCAGAATATTTCTCATTTAACTCATATGCAACAACTAATTAACTAATTTTGACTATTGAAGAAGCACAAACTACTGGTACTGATTAATAGAAACTTAATTGGATTGTTCTGTTTTGAGAAAACAGTATGCTGGCATATTTCCTACCTAGTGATTATGTACATCTACTGGAAATCATTTTAATTCAATGTTACTTCCTCAATACAATAACCAATACAGAAGAACTCTACTTATATTAATAATTTAGCTGAATAACACTAGAAAATATTCAGTGTTTTCCAAATTTTAGTACATATAAGCTGTGAGATGGATAACACAGAAAGCATGTAGCTAAATTCCACGTGTACGTTTCATTATATTTGATATTTTGAACCATTTAAGAAAATTTCTGTAATGATTGGTTGCTGTATCACAAGAAACAAATATCTACCAATGAATCTAGGAAACATACAATCATACCCAATCCTCTAATAGCAATATCAAACAGAACTATCACATTTTATATCTTGTCATGCATTACATCTGTTAACACATATAATAATTGTGCAACTGCTTTTGAATTTCTTCAGTCATTCCTCAAACCTCAATTCATGTGAGATTTCAAAAGCTACAATTTGTGAAATCTAAAAACTTCACTGATAATATTTCTTGCAATGTGACCCTGCAGTCGACAGCGTAGTATTTACAAATACATGAAGAATAACTATTTGTTCAGTTTTTATTTCCCCTTATTGTGGCTTGCTTCTTTTGCTTTTTGCCTTAAAATAATCACATCACTGTTGCTACTGGATTTCTCTCACAGTTAACACAATCTGTACCTAACAAAGATCATCATCTTTCTGCTATTCTGCAGAGTATCTGCACTACATTTCATACTCACCTTCCTTCAAATGTAGCATTATGAATGCAACAGCGACCACTGAATCTTACCTATGGATATTTTCCTACAGAATGGTACAGAGCAGTGAGGAAAATTTATGTTCACTGCAACTGATAAGGCTTTCCTCTGCGAATTGCTTTTAGATTAAACCACCAATGATGTACACTTACTTAGCTATCTACTACAACACAGTAAAGTTGAAATTAGCTGTGTCTGCCCTTACTTATTACCAAAAATCTTATTCAGTGCTCTAAGTGTGTTGAGTCTTTACAAATGATACATTCTGTTATTTGTGAAGAATCAGCAATAGGAAGAGTAAAGACTAGATTATTTCAAAGTTAATGATCCAAGAGAGACTCATTTACACATCTAATCTAGCTTTTACATTCTAAATTAAGAACTATCACTAAGTTTGACTATTGATTAGTTGATAATACTAAAAGCTGTATGAGCTGTATTCAAGAATTAACCCCCTTTAATTTTCCCTGTTTTGTTGTTGTTGTTGTTATTGTTAATGCTGCAGAAAGGTGGGGAGAACAAATCCACCTAGATTCACCTTAGCATTAAACAAAATGTATCATATCTCAAAGTAACTGTCAGAAGTTGCTGTAGTGTTAACAAAAATAGGATGAACAAAAATCAAAATTGTGAGTAAGATTGGCTGCAGGATACTACAGGGGATTTGAATGATCTGCATGAGACTGTATTATTTCTGAAGAATTCTCATTGTGGAGAGAATAATACTGTTTTAATCTATTTGCCAAGATACAGACCACTGTAATTACAGCAATTTGAACAATGGTAAATACAATCTAACAACATTTCCTTGAACTAGATCCCAGAATCTAATTCATGCATCATGAAAAAAAATGAACCACACTGTATCCTGAAGCTCATAATAAAATGTATTAGAATATTTTATGAGATTAAATCAAAGATCCAAAACTTGAACTTACTGCGGAAGCTGCTTTTCTGAACATCTTTGACAGGTTAATTTTTACAAGTCAGGCCATTGGGATTCACTGGAAGTTCAGATATAACTACTGTCTAAATTACAATTGAAATTTCAATTGCTTTTTCATGAAACTGGGTCATGAAACTGAGCAAGTCATCAAAAAGTTCTGCTGATTAGTCCAGATGATGTGGAAAAGCTGAGTGACTTTTAATGAAAATATGAGATTGATATCTAAAACTATTTTTTTTTTTTTGTGGCATTTTTACAGGTTTACCATCTATTCAGTTAAACTTCATATCTCAGGCATATTTGTAAGAGGGGTAACACAGTCTAAGATGATATATGAATCCTCCAGAGCAGCGAGCAAATGTATCCGCACATTTAAATACATAATCCTCATCAGGTTTGCCATATTTCCGTAAAATATTTTGCTGCGCTAAACTGAATGTATTTCACAAGACAAAATGGCAACAGTAGCGAAGAAAGAAAAGCTAGACATGGTACAAAGTCAAAATTTATCCTCAAACATTCCCACAGAAAATCTAAATTAATAAGGACTTGAAATAAAATGGCACATAGAAAAAGAAATTACAAGTAAAACAAGCCAAGAAAACATAGTTGTTTTGCTAATGTCACTTTTCTCTGTGCAGCCACACAGCAAATTCCTCAGACAACTTATTTCCAACTCAATCTTCCAAAAGTTTTTCCATGCAAAAAGCCCAAAGTGAATCCCCAAAAACAAGAAGCCTGACTTCTCATTTTGCATCTTTTTCTGTAAGAAATTTCTTACATAGCATCTCTAGTAGCTTGGTTTCCATCTACTATTGTTACTAAGTAGACGATAAAGACTTGCTTCACTCTGAATAATAAAAACAAGCGAAAAAAATCAACTGCAAGATATCACAGGAGACGCTGAAAGTCAATAAAGGAATGAATTCTTTATAAAACTCATATAACAGAACACAATAGTGCAAGTAATGTGTCACTGAGAGAGCATTTTTAGACAGCCAAATATTTATGTGGATATTTTTTATGTATAAATAATAAAAACCATACCAAAGAATGGATAATGACACTCTAAGCAGTTAAGCAATAGGCATAAAAAAGAAGCTTTAATTTTTTTTTCTATTTCCTCAAAATATTTTACAACTAATGTTTTAAATTAACTTTGTGACTCCTTATCTAAAAACACTGCCTCAATAAACCATATCTTAGAATAGGGCTCTAAACATAATTAATCTGATCAAGTAAAACGGTTTTAAATCACATTCTCTTCAATGTTTAATTCATAATAAATACAAACCCAAGTGTATCAAGCTCACTTCCACGAAGTAGAGGATGATCAGCATCAACCAAACTTGAATTTGTGGTGCCTAAAATTATGCATTCTCCTTTCAGTCACAGAATTGAACGAAAGGAGTTTGGAGATCATGTGGATATCTAGGATATTTTTTTAAGAAACTTGAGAAATTTTAAGGAAAGTCTAGAACAGACACATTTTCCTTATGGTATATATAAGAAAAAGGACATGAGATCTACACAAATAGGAATTTACAGAATCAGTTTTGAAAAAGAGCAAGTACTTCCTCTCAGATATACTAAGAAAAGTAGAATATTAAAAAGTAGAGTTGTCTAAAAGTTTTTTATTGTTTTCCATGTACAAAAAGATAAATCTGTCTGATTAAGAAAGCAGTAGTTGAGAACTAGCTTGTGATCCTATCTGCTTGTGTGAATATTTGTGTAAATCTTCCCATTCAAAATGCCACTGTTATTCTTAGATCCAGCTGTTTTACACTCATTGCCAGATGGCACTTTTATGTACAATTCTAATGAAGTATAGTATGTGGTGCAGTACTGAAAAAAAAGATAGCTATTCAGCAACAACTACGCTGATGCCTTTGAAAATATGAACACCAAAAAAAGCCTAAACTGAAAAATATAGGTGAGCAGAATATATAAAGTAAGTAGTGAGATATGTTTTCACTTCATCATTGATCAGCTCTATCACTTTTATATGGATGCTGAATGTTAAGGGAAAGAAATCCAATAAATGAGGTAGACTTCAAGAGACAGTGCAGTAATTAGAAAGCAAGCTCTGCAGGAAAAGTATTACATTTCTGCACCTGAAAGAAACAGCTAAAATCTATGGTTCTGAACTGAATTGTATTTCACCCCAGAAGAGAAATCAGAAGCAGAGAAAAGAATATTCACCTCATAATCAGTTTTCATGCAAGAAAGAGAAAACAAAGAGTTCTGAGTTAACAGTTTAGTGGAAAATTAAGAAGGTCTTTGCTAGTGCTTTTACTGGCCATGCCTAAAGATGATTATAGCAAACAAATTTTATTTTCCACTCTATTCAAGTCACTAGTGCAGTATGAAATTCAGATGTCAGGATGACAAAAAAAAAGAGGCATTTCACCTTCATTGCTGATGGCAATAAAACTCAGAGGAGTAATTCCAAGTGCATGTGTTAAACCACCTTATAAAAGCAGAAAAATAAACAGAACTGGACACAGGAAGGAAGGAAGTTGTGGAAACTACTTATAAAAATGTGTGGAAAATGGAAAAGTATTTGCAGACAACATGCTCCCTGTTGTACTGCAGCACAGCCAGCAGACTAGAGAACCAACTGAAGACTGTCAGTTTTACTCTTAAAATTGAAGGATGCTTCCATTATTTTCTTACCTTGAAGAACTAAATGATAAACAATTTTAAAGGAAACATAAATTGAAAATGAACCATTATTAGCACACATGATGCTATCTTGTACAAAAGTAAATTACTTTCTTAATCAAAAATCTTCTGAATAAGTGCTATGATTTTTTTTTAAAGGTCTTTTAGTGAAAGCAAAAATGGAAGACAGACATAAAAATAAAATGTCAATGCTTTGGTTATTACCCCAAAATTAAAATAATTATGTGGGTAATATTTATAGAATCTCTCTGGCAATTTTTTCATGTTTAACTGCTTGTATTGAAAAACATCATTGTCCAAGGAAACAGTATTTTATGAATAAAATGCTACAAATAAAGGAAGGAAGGAGGTTTTTTGTTAGTACTAAGTGAAACATTTCCTATCAGGAAGTGACAAGATTTAATTGTGAGGGACGCCAAGATAGTAATTTCTCTTCTAAATGATTTTCCATTTTTAAAGACTGAAATATTCCATTAGTTACTAGCATGGAAAAAATGTTCTATATACATCTTGTGGTACTAGCAGACAATGATTCAAGTCAGTGGCATGCAGGAAATAAAGGCATGGAGTTTACACTCCTCTCAGCTGTAAAGAAATTTGTTTTGCCTGCAGTTACCTTCCCTATGCCATTACTTTAGTTGAGGAAACAATAGGTAATATATGCAGGATTGGCCTTACTGAATTCCTCAGTGTCTTTCACTAGAACTAATCATGACAAGTCTTTGACACAAACCCAGTGGAGTCTCCACTCTTTCCCCTTCCGTCACCATCCAAGAAAATGATGTTGTAAGCTGTTCCCATCTTTCTTGATGCTGTTTATTGTACGTATGAAGTCATGTAGGATTTCTTCAAGGACATAGCTGTCCGTTTTGTCTAGAAAACTACTGGCAGATTAGGAAAAATAAACCTCTGTCATTTTATTATGGACAAATGCTTACATTAGTACTCTTCAGCTCTGTATGGAAGACTTGATTTTTGTCACTCTATTTGTGAGATCAAATGATGGCTAAGTGTCCATAGCACAGGCTGAATACAACAGCTATAGAATGCATTGTCAAGAGGAATCATACAATCATATATGTCACTGTCCAATGTGCACACCAGATCACGTACAAGCTAGGACATATTCTCCACTTTCTCTGTTATTTTATAAAGGGGATTGCAAGTCTTCCTCACTTCTCGCCTTCATCATTTCACACTTGACAAGATCCTAAAAGGAATTACTTTTACTAATGATCCACTTTGGAATCTAAAATAACCTATTCTGTTTGACAGTTTTGACATGGATACGTAGAGCACCCTGAAGCTTTCGCACTGTGTTTTAAAAACATCTTCAGAAAAGCTTACATGCTTCAATGGTGACATATTAAAGAAAATAATCTTCCTACCAAGGAGAAAGAAGTATTGTCCATACTTCAAGGAATCTCAAGAAAGAACTTGGATTTTTCCACAAGTTGGTTCCTCTCCACAAAAAAAAAAAAAAAAAAAAATCTCTAACTTCCTTGTGTTATGCTTGGTTTATCTAGATTACAAAGGTATGGTTTAACTGTTGCAGAAAAGGTAAGCCTAAAAGTAGTTTAGAAAAAAAGGTTCAAGAGCTTTGAAATGCTTTTTATACTTCAGAATATCATCCTCCCAAAACATTAGATTCAAAATAGTAATATTTTATTAAATCACAGGTTTCTTCTGTGTTGGACTACTGTTTTGTCTTTTCCACTAGTGCCAGCATCAAGGCTGGTCTAAAAATGAGGGTGGAATATGAATGGGACCAAAGTTCCTAGTTACATTGTTACATCTCCTTCAAGGTCAGGATGAGACTTATTGCCTGGCTAAAACCACAACACAGTATCATAATGTTGGTGTGTGACCACATAATGCAAAACATATTTAGATGCTTTGCAGACTTCTATTGTTCACCCTATCTTGGGAGATATCTTTTAAATTCAGGAGGTGAAAATCTGAACGCAAGAAACAATGCTCATGCTTCATTCAGAAGCTTTTCTGCCAGTGTCCTGAATTATTTTTTTTTTCCTGCTGCAAACTAATTTTATTCACAAATATTCTTCCACTATGTTTATTATTGTAGTCTTGAACTTGAAAGATTCTACATATGCCCAATGAACATAAAAATATAATTTTGCAACAGTATGTGTTATCTCAACACACAGAAGCACAGCTTTTCTGCCTATGCTTTCTACGAATCCAATGTGAACATGTTCGGTCCAGTTTATATAAGATCTTTTTCCCATCCTTGAGTTTTTTGGTAGACCATGCAGTATTACAGAGCTCTTCACACTCAGGCAATGAGACTGAGCTGAGAGTTGAAGTAGATGAATGGAGTAATTTAAAGATGTGTAATTGCTGTAAGAAAGGAGAGAAAGAAAAATGTACAAGAATACTCACTTTGATGAATCTATGAAGTATATTACAAGAGCACCAATACTAAGAGCGAAGACTAAGACAACCTACAAAAGAAAAGAGCAATTATTAAGAGTGTTAGAGTGAAACATTTATCCTTCTACACGCCAACATACACACACAAAAGACAAGAAAAATAAATCATAAAATAACATTATTTGTATTTCAGCTGTCATTTTCTTTACGAAAACTAATACTACTTGAACTTCTAACAGGATATATTATCACAGAATGCTTTCTTGTGTTGAAAAGCAGCCACAAACAAGTTGAAGCTCTGCTCAGGGCAACTCAGTATACAAATAGGTCCTAGATCCTAACTTCTACTGATGTAGATTCTTCAATTTCAAATGGCCTGCAATCCCACCACATGGCATTCAAGCCACAGTATAGCTTTTATAGAACTGGCCTTCAGGACTACAGTAAGAAGCTCCCCCTCAGTAGTGGGTAAACTAAGAGCAATGACATTGCTCTTAGATTACACTGATTTTTTTATTTATATACATGGTTGTGAAATCCGCAGGTTAAATGTAAGACTATGTAAAAACATATATTTTCTTGGTGATCGTGTCCACTGAGACAACAATTAATTATTAAATAGGTTAAAATAACAGCAGATACACAACCAGAGCACTCTGTAGTCACATTATCCCCGCTTTAAATTTGTTGATTTTTTCTTTTTTTTTTTTTGACAAATGATTTTTTTAGGTATGGCATCCAGTCCTCATTAACAACGTAGAAATTGCTTTTCTGGCTAATATAGCAAAAACTGGATTAATCCCATCTCCATCTGTCTCTAACTTTATTATCTCCAAACATAAAGTCAATACAATTACGTAGTCTACTGGCTCCCAAAAATTCTCCAGTAGCATGGGAACATTTAGTTTCACATCCTACCTGAAGTAGGACAGCATAACTGAAATGCATGCACCCTAAGTTTGGCTTGAAGAATCATGAAGTACACAAAGTTTGTGAATCCAATGTAACTTAGATGTCTGATACCATAAATCTGGGTTTATGTCTCTTGAACAATGCCATCCCCAGGGTAATTTGGAACCTGAAAACACGGATACAATTAAGCAGTTTTTACATGCTATACCATGATTCTTCTGGAAGAAATCAGAAAAGATCTGTGTCTGTGCACTAAGGATGAGAAACAGATGGAAAATTATGTCTCCTGAAACTTTTATCTGATTTGCTAGTCTACAGAATCAAAACAAAATGTCCTTTAGTCTTCTGGCAGCTTCAAGTAGCTACTTAGAAGTAACATCTTTTAAAATAAACCTGGAGAATAGATATCTCAGGACTGGATAGTCCAAGGTACTACTAAGTGGACATGCAGCTCCTCACATTCTGAGTTAAAATACAACTTCTTAGGTCAGTAATGGCTAAAAAACACATCATCTAAACAAGCATATTTGATAAAGGAACTAACAGTGTCATTCCAGTTCTGACTGAGCAGATTTATTCATCCCCATGAGTTTCACCACTAATGTGCATTATCACCACAATTACTACTTTTGTTGACAATCTCAACTGTTCAAGCAGCAGATGGGCAATGAAACAAAAATTTGTTCATCCAATAAGGGCTTTAGACCTAGAACCTTTCACTGGAAATTATTAGTCTTCATTTGACTAATGAACACAGAAATTAGTTCTCAAAGACTGTCTCACTCAATCCTTGAACAACTCGTGATTCAATAACACCTCGTCTCCACATGAAAAAAATTGGAAGGAAATTCTGTTCCAGCTACTAATTTCTTTATAACTATTAAACTAACTTAATTTCTTTTCCCATCTCAAAAGAACACAGTTTTGTTTGCTTTCTGTGCAGATCTTTCTTTTTTTCTGCTCACTAATCACAATATAGTGTTCTATATGTGCAGATTACTTTTCACCTAGATTCTAGGGAAAAGAATTTTCATTTTATTAGAAAATACAAAGTACCGTTAATTTTAAAGAGCAAGACACCATCAACAGTAGAGATTTTCTTAATAACCATAATACTTTAAGACATCTTTTTCTTAAGCTGACATATTAGGAAGGAGCTTGACAGTCATACTGCAAGCAATACAAGAGAACATACAATGTGTCAATTCTAAGTAGACCTACTAAAATAATAACGTAGAAGTTTTTGTACCCTCAGCTCTCACTCAATGCTGTAATTACAATATCTGAAGAAACATGTGGTCATAATTCTATATCAAACCGTTGAGTTCTGTATGTTCAAAATCATCAAACGTGCTCATATATTCCAACAGAAATCTCAAAAAATTATCACTGCACATTGTTAAAAAATTCCATTCAACTTAAAGCTTAGAATCGTTTTTCATCCTTTTAATATCTTACTCTTTACAATCTTTTTTTTCTGAATGTCTGAATGAGCATTTTACCTGAGTACCAGTACTTGTTGTCTTATCTGACCCTTTATCATAGAATGATAGAACACCCTGGGTTGAAAAGGACCTCAAGGATCATCTAGTTTCAACCCCCATGCCATGGGCAAGGTTGCCAACCACTAGACTGGCTGCATTTATAACCCAAATCAGTCAGAACTCAGTCAAATTCAAGGAATGAAGCATGAAGCTCTTCAATATCATTTTACTACCTAAGTTTCAAAGTGCTAATATCTGCAGTCTTAGTGTTCTTTCATTAAGCTGCATTGATCAGATGTGTACAGGTGTTTTAAGACAAAATAAATCATTAAAACCATATCAGCATCTGACAAGATATTAATGTGGTGAGCAGAGTTTGTTGACTGTCATCTGACAATATATAGCAAATTCTGATTTGCAGAGATCCCAAATTCTACATTTCTCAGAGCTAAGATCCTGGGAATTAAAATGACTAACTCTCCATTCCTCCCACCTCCACAGTATTCCATGCCAGACACAATCACAGATTTCGGGCCTGAATCAAATTTACCATCTAGCTCTAGAATTATTTATTCTCAAAATATTTCAAGTGAGATTTGTATGTCTTCTTTAAGAAACACTGATAACCAAATTGCTGAAGCTCCTGGCAGTACACTACTTACATTTTTGGCCCAAACTTGTTTTAAACACAGTAATTAAATATTATCAGCTTTGAAGCACCTAATGGTGATTTTTGATCTACACTCTGTGGAATAACTTTTAAAGTAATATACCATTGTAACCATTACAAAATATAAGTATCTCCTAAACAGTGACAACAACAAAAAAAAAATTCCAAACAACAGATTCACCCTAAAACAGCAGTTTTGATATAAAGAACATTAAAACAATCTCATTTAATGATGAAAATGAAATTTAAGAAACTAATCTTGGAATCTTATGGGGACCCTATGATTGTTCTCACTCTTTCAAGTTCTGCAAACTATACAAGAAAAGTTGGACTTCAATTTTCTATTTCACTTAGCAAGTCTTAGGTCACAATATTCAGTCACTGCCTATTAGCCAAAGGAGACCTCTGGAACAAAACCAGCATAATTTAATATCAGCATTGCATTTTCATTATATTCAGACTCTTAACAATAATCACTATGGTGTTTAAATAATGCTTTACGGATCCTGGCTATACATTCTCCCAAGATGATTAAGTAATTTAAATGTTCTGTGACAATTCACATTACTGGCATTAAAATGTAAATACCTAAAGAATATTTTGTAAGAAACTCCATATTCCCATGCTACTCCAGTGACATAGTACAAAACAACTAAGCCATTCCCCTATTGTAGCGTATACCTGATTGCAGATGAAGGTTTGTTTCCTCTTTTCTTATCCCAGCACAGATACCTGGCATTACAATTCATAATGTCCCCCAGAATCACAGTGCCTCAGGACAAAATGGAATCTTAAGCTTCATTTTTATCCCACTAGGAGAGAAACACACTTTTCCTTTGCTAAGTGAGACATCAAGATGAACCTGAACATGCAACGTGTTTGGGGGAAGTAAGGCCTAAATCAATCAGGTTAAAGTTATATTAAAATAATAATAATAATAATACCCTTCCATGATAAATAAACCCATTTGATAAAATCTCAAGTGCAAACGTTTTTAGCTGTATTTCCAGCCACAAATGCTGAATGCAACCAGGTTATTTTGAATTTAGGTCCTTGACAGATTTTTTGGGAAGCCGATGTCTATTTTTGAGAACTTAGTATCTTTGAAGAGAAGTACAAACCTAGACAGACTGATATCCCAAACCCACAGTAACTAGAACCTACAGGAAGAAAAAAGCTTGTATGCATGTGAATTATTGCCTCACTTGTTAAGTAGGCCATGGGGAGAAGCTTGCTGGCTCTGTTTATTATTCCAATGCATTTGGCACAACACTTCAATTGCTACATATCTATTATAGCTTTTCTCTGGAAGGAAAGAATATTTTAATTTATAATAAATTACTGTTTGTTTAAGACTGAGAAACATAAACTCATATGCTAGCAGTTACACTGAGTACTTAAAGCATTGAGTAAACATAAGTCTGATTAAAAGACAGGGTGAATAACCATGGAATAGTTACTGCATACCCTTAAATCTTTCGTTAAAAACAAAATAAATCCAGCTAGAGTTCAACAAAAGCATACAATGCCTATTTTAATTAGAAGTCAGAGAAGATGCAGAAAAAATTCCACTTCAAGAAAAATAAAAAGTTTTGCTCTCCACTACTACTGAGTTGCCCCAGAAGAGCTTTGACTGCTCTGCTGAGATACTTTATTAATCTGCATTAAGAACAATCACAGGAACTAAAAGAAAAGAAGAAATAAAAGAGAAAAGAAAGGACATTTTATAAGTGTATAGTAACAAGTTGCAGAGAAAGCATAGGCATTCTGCAAATACTATTAGAATGAACCCATGATAATAACAGTTTGGCTCGGCACACTTTCCAGGACTAGACCTAAATAACAAAAGGAAGACAATGATGATGATCCAAGGGGTGGCACTGTTTCTCCTACAACTGCACTGAACGGCTAGTATTACTGAAGAAGCATGGAAAGGCTGTTTACATTAGAGAAAAGAGATAATTATTACATACACAGTAATGGGTAATTTAAAGATTCTATAGTAGGAACACTTCATTGATGTCAGCCTTGCAAGGAATGCACCAGAAACATCATACCAAATATCTGGACTGTTACATACCCTTAAATAGCAGCCTGTGTTCCTCAAATTACTAATGAAGTGTAAATACTACAAGTGCTCTCCTTGAATTACATTTTGGTATGTATAGCCACAAGTAGCACTTCAGTCCATTACCAATCCTACACAAGCTACAAATTCATCTTGAAAGAACATCTTTTTTGTAAATGCATATCAATGATAAACACCTACACAGAGGTTTCCGGAAGTAAGAAAAAATAATATGTTGAATTTGTTGTCTCTGAATAAACTAGCACATACATTTTGTGCTTTTTCCACTGTGTTTGTTTCAAGATAGGTTGTTTCAGTGTGAGAGAGGCAGAATGACAAGATCTCTTGTATATGCTATGCAGTAGGCAGACAGCAGAAGTCACTCAACCATCCATTCAGAGGTTGCCCTGAGGGCAAGTACGCCAATCCCTGCCACAAAAGAGTCATTTTTACTGTTTTGTTGACTTCTGCAATACAGCCCTTTTCTCTTCCTTGTCATCAGAGTAAAAATCATGTAGTGCAATAGATCACACTTTATCTTTTCTTGATTGTGAATAATGTTTTCTTTTCTGTGATGACTGAATAGTCTTAGAGCTAGTGGATGTCACATGAGATTTCCATTCATTACCTCAATTATTTTATTTTAACACAACATTTATAGAAGACTAAAAGAATAAATGGCCCCTAATAAACTCTTGAGGCAGATTTGGTGGTGGATCTAAATAAACAAAGTAACTTATTTTATGTTTTTTAGTTCTCCAGTCCTTATTTTGTCATCTCATGACTATCTATTTGTACATTGCTCCTTCAGAAATCTGTCTGAAGCTCTTAATATTTAATGGTTAAATTATACACCCCTAGGCCTACTATACTGCTTATAATATATTACATTGTTCTATTAGCATTTATATTTTGAATTATTTAAGGAGAATATGAATTATTGCTAATGACCACAAAGCAATATCCTGGGATAACTCAAGGATCTACTAATTTTGGAACTCTAAGTTTGCATTAGTAACATGCCCATAGCCTGAGGTTTTGGCCTAATTTGAGAGAAAATTTACATACTTCAAACATCAAAACAAAGTTCCTTTGTCCAGAAAAAAAATGAAACACATTTGTATTCCTTTTATAGATACGTAGAATTTATTTGTCTGGTTTTGTTAGGAATGGAAACACACATTTCTAAGGATACAACAGCTGCAAATTACATTTCAGAAGCAGAAATTACTTAATCCTTGTTTTGTAATCCAAGCATCAATTTGCAGACTCTAGGATATGCACCAGCATCTTTGCAATTATAGTGGTATAACAAAAGTAAGACTTGAGCAAGACTAGACCACAAAAGAGCCATAATGGCTTAAATTGATGTTTCATTAACTGGTCTCCTACATGTAAACAAAGAAATCCAGAAATTATCTTCTGTAAGCAAATTCTAGAGTAGTAAGAAATTACGCACTGTGGCTGATATAAACAGCTGAGCAATTAATATCTCTTAGGTTCTATAAATACACATAAAGTAAGAGCTGCTTACTGTAAGATAGATTCTCCAAAAATGAGTGTTCTCCAGTCATTTTTGGTAGCACTTCATTAAGATTTATCATTATTATTCCCTTTGAACATATCACAGTGAACTAAAGACACTAAGCGACGTCGAATAATACAATTCATATTAGTTCATTCAGCAGTCTTCAGAACTTTATGACTTGTCGAGACAAATAAAGTGAAATACATATTTTTAAAGCAATCAATAGAAAATTTCTACTTAGACACATTTTCAACTGTATACTGACACCAGGAGTAGAAGCGGAACTATATCTGAAATTGATCAGCAGGACATAGTACCACACTCTGGATGGAGCTGTACACTGAGTTCTCTCTGGGCTGAAACATTTTGCCATGTCCAGTCATCCTGCTTCCATTTTCCTATCTGGTCCCTCTTGCCGGAACATAATCTTATGAAGAACTAGTAGTGATATATGCATATGAATACAGCCAAAGTGCAAATTCTACTCAGCACCTACTGCTGACAACAGGATACATACTAACTGCTGTGAATCTTAAGGGATATGTTTGCTGGATAGTGTGCTGGCTCATAAATCCATCTTTGTGGCTTATTGATCCTTCTTTTGCATGCAGAAGTGGCAGATGAGTTAAACTAGACATTCCTACTATTTCTTCCACTTTGAATGCCAGACGGGATTTAGAATTCTAGAAAGAATTAGGCACCTCCAAATCAAAGTCACCAACCTCACCTTTTAGGGAAGTCAGAAAACACTTGAAAGCACTCAAGTCTTCCGAGTCAGCTTTTACCAACTCATCGTTTTGAGTTTGATTCAATTAAAGCACTAAATCTAAACTTTGCAGTGTTGATGACCACATTATAATCTTCTCAGAAACCCAAAGACTTGCAAATGTTTGCTTGCAAACTCTTTCCTTTCAATTACACTACCTGCTTTATTACACAGTAAAGTTCACTACAGATCTAATTAGCTACTAAATTATATGCTAAATAAACAAGTCACCAGCATGCAGTAAAAAGGGTACTAGAAAATTTGGCAGCTTTATGAGATCCACAATACAAATTTTGCTCTTGTTCAGCAAAGATGAAATAGGCTTACTGTTTAACAAGAAAAGCGAAAGTTTATCCAAAAGGGGGACTACCTGATGGACCAATAAGCAGTAAGGTCTCAGTGAATTTATCTAGGCAAACTAATAGCATGGATTTCATTTTAAAAATAATACAGAGACAGCAATAAGGCAGATCAACATGATCATAAGCCATCAGAAAAATTGGTTATTATCCCTAGTCCTGCTACTCGCTTGTTGTGAGACTCACAGCATGTTACTTTACTTCTCCAGGGCTCTGTTTCTCCCTCTTGCTTTCATTTTGCTATGGACTTAGCACAGCTGAGACCTCTACTGCAATTATAAGAAGAAGCCTGAGTAGGACAATTCGAAAATCTATCAGTACTGTCTACAACATCAAAGAGTCTTTATTTAGTCAAAAGTTTTATTTAAATAGAAAGGCTTCATTATCTCTTTTTATGATAAACTTCTCGTCTTTCTAATATTAGAGTTTAATCAATTAAGACATTACCTAGTGTAGTAGGATTTTAACTTATTCCTGACACTAAAATTTTGTATTTATTGAACATCTCTTTACAGTTCATATTTAATGAATCTGTTTTCACATATTTTTGTAATAGCTATAATAAATAAGAAATCTAGAAACAAAATTGCTGGGAGAGAAAGTTGGTATAGCAAATACAGAAGAGTTACCAACATCAACAAAAAGAAGAAAAATTAGCCTGAGTCTGATGGGTAACATTTTTTAGCTCCAATGTATTGCATTTGTACATCAGGACAGTAATTTGAGTATTATCTGAATGGGACAGGTAACATACATAGTAAAGGCCTGAGTCACTCTGAGCTTGCAACTGTTCACAACTGTAGTAGTTAAGACAATATGTCACTGGGAGTAGAAGAGGTGACATCTCTGAAGAAAACAAAACAAAACTAGGATCATTAGATTGACTGTCTTAATGCACTTTTGTTTTACACACACACATACATATACAGATTCTCATTTTAGAAAGAATCTTAAATATCTTTGTCACATCCTGCTCTGTACATGGATTCTAATATTAGTTCGTATTTCAGCTTTATTTTTCCCTTCTTTACGCAAAGTGGCTTCTTCCTCAACTTTTAGTGACATATTGACAATAAATTGAAAATTTCTGCTTAATCCATAAATTTGAAAAGACTGAGATTTTCTAATTAGTGAAAAAAATACAAGAAAATGCCCCATCTGTTAATAGTGTGGTGTAGTTTGAAGTTAATAAGGTTTGCTGGGAGAGTGCCTGGTGATATGATCAATTAAAGTGCATACAACTTTGCCAATTTAGTTTTTAATTTAATTAGTCAAAAAGAAGCAGTACTTTCTATTACACTGTGCTCTAGAGATAAATGTTGAATTTATAGCATTACATGTATGTATATTTCCTCCAATATAAAGGTCCTTCCTCCTGATTACCTATCATTTATCCAAATCATCCCCCATTAATATGAACAAAAGTAAAAGCATAACTCACACTGATCTCCAGTTGATGCATGATTGGCTTTACCATCACACTGAGCAAAAGAGATATGTTGGTAACAGGTCTCATTTTGGTTGGTAACAAGTTTCACATAGCATGACTGTAACTAAGAGCCACCAGTGAGCCCTCAGCTACAACAGAAATAGAACGTTCTTGGCTTCAGGAAAACCTAGTAAAATTTATTCAAGAAAAAAAAAAAAAAAAAGCTAAATGAAGAAGAAATGGTCAAATCATTCATATAAATAAAAAAAAGAACTTGAACGATAATATCTGAAAATGAACGAAGCCTTGTGTTCATTGGTCAAGTTCTACTTTAAGTCCAGGAAAATCCATAGCCGATTCACAGACTTCTAGATATAGGTAGCCACCAACAACACGACTTCTTAACTAAGACCATGATACCTTCAGAGATTTGTATGAGCTCAATGTATCCCAGTTCACATGGTCTACTCAGTGATTAGGCACAGCTCATGCTCAGTCATATCTGTAGCCTTCTTGCGGCAATAAAATAAAATATCAAACACTAGACATCAATGCACGGAAATTATTCTCTGTAGGATGGGGGAAACTGTTGGTGTAGTTGAACAAAACGGTAGTTATGAAAGACACCTCTGCAAAGATTTATTTTATTTTCACTTTAGCACATTCTCTTTTTTCTGGCACTGTTTGTCCTTCAGTCTTTTGCTGAAATTGATAGCTTTGATTGATATCCACAAGAAAAATCTCTTATACCAATCTGCTTTGTAGACTGAAAAATTGATTGCTTTGTTGAACCACCTACTTAATCACTCAGACTTATATAAGAGTTTGCAAAGACAAAAAGCTGCCTTTAATTAGTATACAAATGGAAACTATAAAGAGAGCAACAGTTAAAGCAGTCACTGTAAATTGTAGCAATACATTAACTAAATTTTAGACAATGTACAGACTTGTGTCATCTGATAATTATATACAAGAGCATTGCAACTCAACTTATCTGAAAATAAAAAATAAAAACAGCCTAATAGTTTTCCAGTGGCAATTTAAAATTATAATTCTAATCAGAAGTCCCAATTTTCCATGGCAACATAGCTATATGAGCTCTTTTGTTTTTAGATAAATTTTAACTGCCTGCCAATAAATTCTTTGAAACAGTCATTAATCATGAGATCTCAGATCTCTATGAAATAACACATATAATTTAACAATTTCACTCAGAGCAGCTAAATATAAAGAAAACAATTGTTCAGGATTACGGTGATCGGGGTTTAGGGAGAAGCATACGCTTGTGCTAAAAAGGCCACTTTTGGCTTTTGAAGTAAACAAAGTGATTCCTGCTCCTTTAAAATATGTGAGTGTAAATTTTATCTTTTGTATAATATGCACAAGTATAACTATAGGCTACTACAGGTGAAATCTTGGTTCAGAGTTCAATGCAAGGCTGTGCAGCTACATGTGGGTTTCTTCACACTTCAGCATTTCAGAGAAAGGCATGGAAGCTTTTGATACCATTTCTTACAGGAACTGGTGGTTTTCATACTGTAATAATCAAGGAAATACTGATGGTATGTTGTAAGTATAACTGAAATTATGATTCAATATCAAGTAACAAATGATGAGAAATCTATATGGGTTATGAAACAGAATCAATCATTTGCAACTGTCACTGAAAATCTAATGCAAAAAATATTAGCAATGATGTAGCAACTGAAGGTAAAATGCTATTTTTACACAACAAACCTCTGCTTATGATGAATATTTTTATTTTAGGGTGGAGGGAAAGAAGAGAAGTTTCTCTGTAAGTGTTCAGACTGATTTATTCAGCAAACTTGTTTTCTTCAGATGAGTGTTTCCATGTTGTTCTGCGATAATTCTAAATCTGCAAGTTCTTCTTACAAGCATTTTTAGTATAGTTCAAAGATAAAATCAATAATCATGTCATTAAAAGCCTGTAGAAACAACTTCCAGTGTAACTCTTTCCAACAGTCCAATAGCAAACGACTGTGTGGTGCTTAACTACCTTCCGGTTTAAACCACAACACATCCTTGCTTATAAAAACCATACAGGGGTGGCTACTTAACCTGGCCTTGAGACCCAACAGTTACCTCAGCTGACCTTTTCTCATTAGAAACAACACTATGTCAGGTCCTTTAAGCTACTTTTCATCCTTGTGTGCCTTGGCTTTGGCTGTTCTTTTACGAAACAGAGGAAGTTTAATTCAAAGATAAATTTTCAAAGTCATCCCTTCCTCTCGGCCCACTCTTCTCATCTTTACCTGGCTTTAGCTAGCCCAGGGTATCTCCCACCAGTGTTCTTATTTTTACAGCCTTTCCTTTGAGTCTGGCAAGATAGAAAATGGTCTGTCTTCCTGTATGCTTTATTCGTCAAGGTTTAAGTCTTTAAGATAGCTGACTTTCATTCTGGAGTAGTTTTATCCGCAGAAATAAATAAAAACCAACACTGAGAATAAAGAACACACAACTTCTGTTTATGTTCAGTCTCATAACTCTCACAATGTAACTACTTTTTCACCTTTTCTGCATGCTTGATTCAGCCTGGCTATATTCTCTTTCTGGGGAGCTAGAAGGACATGAGGGTTTATTTTGAGAAGGACTAAAAACTGAAATTGGACTAACGAATCCTGGGCAAAGAGATTTCTAAGAGGTATTGTTGCAGCTCCAAGTCTTTGTGCAAGCAAGCAGTTTTAGTTCACATTTCAAGTATTACAGAATGGGTAGAAGATGGAAGTACTTAACGGGTTCTAAGGATTTTTATCTTTTTTTAAGTGATGCAAGAAAAACACGATACGTTTTTGCACGAACTACACAAAATCTAATACCAAGCTCTGTGAAAGATAGAAGGTTTTTCTCTGAATGAGTACAGCAGAATCTGACTGGGATTCTGGCCAGGTAAATTATGCCACTGAAATTTAAACTTTTTCTTCTTCACAGCTCTCCTTTCCTCCCTTCCAAAGCTTTACTGATCTTCTACAGAGATTCAGTTCTATGTATTAAAAAAAATAACTTATTTTAAAATAGGTCACTTTTCTCAAATCTGTTATAAAGTAGAAAATTTGAAAGCTAGGCATGGGGAAATTACCTTTTAAACACAGTTATCTTAGATGTGACAATGGTGTAAATCTGCAGCTGGGGATCAGAAGTTCCTCTGCCTCTCAGCGGAAAGCCCAGCTCCTTTTCCTCATAGCACTGCACCACTAGAATCTCCACCTTGATGCTCAGACCCCTGAAGACACTGCTGCTATTCTCTTTCAGAGAAGAGTGAAAGAAAATGCAGCAGATGAAAGAGGAAGAGAACCAGTGTGGATATGAATTTGGGGTTTTATGCATCTAACATAAATCTCAACAATCCCTGGGCTCTGCCAGTGACCTCCATCCTCCATTGAACAAGCTTACTGTCCATACACCATGCACAAGACTAAAAAATGGAAATAGTAAAAAGATTCAAATGTCACCTAATGAAACTTTAAAAAATTCTTATATCAACTCTACAGATGAAAAACAGTTATAATCTGGTGATGACATGGCATAAGAACAAACACTATCAAGTTCTAATAGCAACCAATAATTTATTTTCTTGACAGCTTGGCTGACATGCTTCCTCTCTGACTTCAAAACAGAGCTGGAAGAAAGACCTTTCAACATTAATAATTTCAAACATTAAATTAAGATACCTTTTGCTGATTGCCTAATACCTCAGAATCCCTCTTTGATCAAAACAATTTTATGACAAACACCTATGGAAAAACATGCCAAGGCAACTGAACACTGCTGACTTAGAAAGAACGTCCACCTACTTTTTCATTAACATGATTGCCAGCAGCACGGATGTATTCCCTAAAGGTCTGTCTCTTGCTTAAGCAGTTTCTCAGTTCATACCTTGATTTCTTACAGTAGATCTAGGTATATTAAACCCAAGGAAGATCAAACATATCTGCTCATCCACCTGGTTTGAAAGCTGCAGCTTTTCCTTAACTGCAAGAGCCATAGGATGTCACTAGTACCCAGAACACGCTGCAAGGCTACCCCGCGATTTAAAACACAGACAGGAGAACGGGCTTTTGTGAATGAGCAAAGCCCCTGTTAGAATAGGTGACACACACTGCTTGTACTGACAGAGAAACAGTGGGACAGGCATTCTGCCACTGACAGTGGAGGTATAAACTGCACATTTACTGAGCAAGCTGTCTTGTCTTTACTCCAGTTCCTTGCTGGGTTAGAAGTCAAGAACCATTCCACTTAATATACAGAGCACTTCTTTAGATTCTGTTGACTCTGGGCTCTTTACGTATTTTCCCAGAACAAAGCCCTCTGTGTGATTCAACAGAATTTAAGCAGGGTCCTTTTACTTGCAAAAAAACCAGTAGCCATTATTTCACCTTCTTCTCAAATCCACCTATCACTTACAAAAGGCAAGTCAGAGCAGCAAACATTTTTGGATTATACTTCCACAGGCATATTAGGACTACATGGAATTAATTACATGAAAAAAAATCAATAATAAAATTCAACTATATTATTTAAATAATGCATTATTGATCAACTTACTTTTTGAAATAATTACGTGAAAAAAGTAGAATAACAATGAGAAAGATGCACAAAGATAACATAACTCCATTCTTACTCTCTGCTACAGACAAAAAGAATGAAGGCTGAAAAAATCAAGTTCTTCCATGGCCTTCAAAAATGTAACATTTCATTAAAATCTTACACTTTTAAAGGAAAGATTTTCTTATGTGGAAATGGAACACGTATCAGATCAAAACTTCTTCCTGAATTGCCACAGAATTCCAAAGATATAGCTAACCATTCTCTTATGAACGCAACAGACTGAACTCTCATTGAAAGATTCTAGACTTCCCACAAACACATGCACTCAGTCAGTACATTCAGTTATGCTCAATTCATATTTTGAAAGGTTTCTTCAAGAAAACAGAGCTAGAAACATACTGTGTTAATAACTAGAGTTCCCCGAATATCAGAATGTGTTCTTTTAAAAAATGTACTTGGTGAAAAAAGGGTTGGTTTTTTTTTCTCTGATCATGAAAAATATCCAGCTTGTGTGTGTGTGTGTTCCTGCAATCCAGAAGGTTCTGAGTGATGAAAGCTCAGAGATCACTTTGAACCATAAAATTACCCATCCATTAGCTTCAGAAAAATGACTTTTTAATATTAAGGCTCCAAGATTGCTGAAGGAACTCTTTTACCTAAAATGAGATTAAGGAAATTCTGATTTGGATGTTAAGTCTCAGATTCTGAACCTGGGCTGCATCTTTCTCATTTTCTCTTGTCTGTTCTATTTTGTGTAAATAATTAAATATGCTTTGGAAGAGAAACATGCCACATGTCTTGCAACCTAGTTAAGAGCTATAATTACTCTGCTCCTGAGAGAAGTTCTTATTCCTCTTTCTCTCTTCTTACTTTCTCCTTCTTGTTATTTTGAATTATTTTTTAATGGGCTTTTGTCCTAAAACAAACTAAAAATTTTTCAGAACAAGACAAGTCGTTACTACTGGGATTCTATCTTCTTACCTTCTGTTTTTTGTTTGTTTGTTTGTTTGTTTGTTTTTGCTTAGGTATACACAACATATGGACAGTGACATTTTTTCCTTGACTGCTGTTTAGAGTTGCTATGAAAATGACCTGTGGAAACGCATATACCTAGCAACAGTGCAAAGGTACCACATGATAAATGATCTCACTATTCTTAGGAGGAGTTGCATAATTCAGGTTTAAGCATAAATAAGAACTCCTGAGACTTTTAGGTGGTGCTGCAGTCTCATAGAAGATAAGAGCTTTATCAAGTTGTTTTTATCTTTGGCCAAAAATGCCTGAGTATATTAGGGTATACCTCCTTCAATCAAGGATGTAAGCTGTACTGCAGGACAATTTTGTGTCAAGGAAACTAACACTGAGCCATGAGTGTCCTGACTTTCAGACCTGTCCTACAGTTCAAATCACCTCTGTCCAAATTCATGGAAGGAAAGATCATGTTTTACTTCTCCAGTAATACTCTAATCAAACAAATCTTATTAAATGTAAATTCAGAATACATGTGAATATGAACATAACTCTTTTGAGTTATTACTCTTTTGAGAACGTAGATTTTTACAGAAAAACACTTGTTTTGATCAAGTCAGAAAATAACCAGCAAAAAGTAACTGGTGAGCTCTATGTAAAAGGAGACAGGAACAAACATTTTCTTTTTTTCTTTTTTTAAAAGTTGTCAGTGCTGCTCATTATTCTGTTTCTGGAAATGGACCATTTTAATTTTCTGCCAAAGAAAATATGAACATTGGCATTCTGCTGATGCTAGTGAATTGTGTAGACCTCCATCTCATCAGAGCAAATGGCAAAAAAACTGCCCCAAAAAACGTTGATGCATTACACATCAAAGCTAAAGCCCAATTCCATTTATTATGCAACAAACTGAGGAGTTTGTGCCTTTAGCACAAACGTTTAATAAGTGGTTGTCCATTCTAATCAGATTTCTGTAAACTGCAGCATTATTTGGCTCATTATGGGGCTTAATTTGGGGTTTTTCTTTACATGGTCAGTTTTATTTTATGATGACTCCCCAAACAAAATCTTCGGAGTCTGTCATTTAAGAAGTGATATTATATTATAATTCATAGAATGTCAACAGCATAGACCAAGAAATAATCTTCCTTTCTGATGATACAAGAGAATTTCTAAACAGAATAAAATAAAATAAAATAAAATAAGGCTAGAGATAAGAATTTCTAGCCAGTAAATTGAGGTGAATTTCAAATGCACAAGAATCTCAAACTACTGAGTAGCGTGACTACAGTTTTCAGTTTTCCAAAAGTAAACAAATATAAACTGTGAAAACAAACAGAGGAAAAAAATTGTAGTGGGTTCCTGGGTGTTTGTTTTAGAACTAGAGAATTTTGAAGAAACTTCAGTACACAATACAAAAAGGTGCAAGTAAGTTGATAATAAAGCAGACATACTAACAGCAGGTATAATTAATTTTAGATAATTTGTTATTCTAGTCACAATAGAAATTTTCATTGTTTTCCAGTAGTTACCAAATCATAATAATAACAGGCTTTACTGTTCCATTTTACCATTTATTTATTTATTTTATTCAGAGTGCAATCAATCACACTAAGTGGTCTGACACCAACTGACATTTATAAATAAATGAAGTAAATAATATGTTATAAACAGAGGACAATAGAGGCTGACTTCCAGATAAACAATGAGTTCTACTGATCTGCACACAGAATCTGAAAAGAAGGCAGTGCTAAAGCAATCAGAAGCAACTTCACTCTGAAATAAGCTAAATACGCTATATGTAATCCAGACACTTGCAATCCCAACACTTTAGAGAAGTTACCTCAAAGTGTTGAAGAATGTGCATGAGAATAGCAACTTGACTAGCAACACTACGACTGAGACCTGCCTCACAAAGATTTTACTTAATTGACGAAACAAACTCCAGGGACACCCTACTATTATTCACTTATTCATATGTCTTCCAGAAATAAAGAAACTTACATAGAACTCATTCTTTTAATATATTTTGGTTTGTTTTGCATTGAATTCATCAAACTATTAAGGGTATTTTTATCTAGGAAGTATTAAGCTGTACTTATGTATGTATGCATGTATAACATTATATACACATAGTTATAATTAGCTCAACAAACCACCCATATGCAATAGCTAGCAGATCTGCAGTAATAGAAAGGTAGACTAGAATGACCAAACTCTGTCTGTGGTGCTATCAGGCAAGGTATTTAAGGTCAGCCACCAATTTAATTTAGGCTTTTTAAAAAGGTGGACAGATTTTTATATTAATCATCTCTCATTTCAATAATCTTGACAGTAAAAAAAATGCTTGGCAACATTAGTATCTGAGCATTTCTGAAAATTTAGTCTATAGGAGTGATGATGCCATCATAGGATTTTCTCTTTCTTATTTTTCCAGAAGCTTTTAAACCCTGGAGCCAAATCATGTCCATGTTATTTGATGTTCAATCTGATGTATGCACAAACCAGAGAAGGATGAACATTACAAAAGTGCATTGCTATTGCTCTGTCACAAAAAAAAAAAAAAAAAGAGAGAGAGAGAGAGAGAGAGAGAAATCATTATTACTCTGTGACAACAAAGTAAAGTGTTTTCAGTATATGAATAATATTTTCTCATGTTAGCAGACTGAAAGCATCAGGATTTTATAATCTCGGTTTTGTTTACTCTGTATTTGTTCATGCCCTCAAAACACTGCCTCTAGCAGGCTGATGAAAAGCACAGACTTTCATCATTTTATAATGATAGAAAACATTTTAAAGGACAAGAGCTCTTGCCTTCGAATAAAACAACTGAGGCTGCTTGCCTGTGATGCAGAATTCAAAGGAGGATCTGAAATACCACTCTCAAGAATGCTCCAACAGAGATGTAGACAACACAAGAATTTGGGGAACTCTGCAGGTTTGACTAGAGATGACAGTTTATGATTTAGATTGCTATAAACTTTGAATAAATGTCTCCATTCCCTTGCATTTACCTCAGTTTCTGTGAGATGGAGATCTTCCATGATTTAGATCTCAGAATTCCCTTAGACTTTCCTATATATTAATCGTAGATATCTTTCTTCAGTACAAAGTAGAAAACTCTCCTACCATATGGTTCAGTTCTCCACAAGTAAAGAATCTTTTTAAGTATAATAGGTTCTAGAGGCACCACATTATGAGTAATTCCATGACTTTGAGGCTAAATTTGAAATTGCATAGTTGGGTGGCCTTATCAGGAAACAAATTGCTTCCAAACTCAGATCCACTACACTCTTTGCAGCACAGAAGTAAGGCAAGAAGCAAAGCAAAGACAGAGCTAAACAATTAGTGGAATTTGCTTGGGTATACATTAGATTCTATTTAGCTTTAAAATCCCACACTTCTTCAATTTTTCTGTTTATAGCATGCACATTTTCTTCACACTATTCCTTTCACACCATGTGGGCTGACACAGTTGAAAAGTAGGCCATATAAGTTTTTTGCATGAATAGTGTACTTTAAAACTTGCTCTTACACTTTGTCAAAGAGCCAGGTAGTTCCCTGTTATCCCTGTGCAATAAGATTAATCTAGAGACTGTGACCTATGACATCTGGACTTCCTGGAAGACCACAATTCACCCACGCTATGTGAAAAATGAACTTGTTTTAAAAAACCTTTTCCCAGTTTTAAAAAAAAGTTTTTGTAATGCTTATTTTATGCTTATTTTGAATTCATTCTGCCTATTAAATCTTCAGCCAAAGCTCATTTAAATAACAACTTCCACTTTAAAAAATGGATTTGAGAGAACTTGGATAATCTGTTTTCCCTGTACCAAAACAAACTCCAGTTTGAACCATCAACTTATGCTGATGATCATCTGGGTTCATTATAATATTTCAGTGGTATGACAGCTTCAAGCTCTTTAGCTTTAATGATCAACAGTGTAGCAGTATACATTAGTCAGCTTTTCAGTGACACTGCAATAAAGCTGCAGCAGACATAAGCTTGAAAGCTCCTCTAGTTGGAATTTAATGGACTCTAGTTTAATATAATACAACTATGTGTATTTTTCTTGATCTAATCAAGCAACTCTCTGCTCATTACCTATCAACCAAGCATGAGCTTGTTAGTCAAATGTCTTTTTTGTTGTTGTTCAATTATATTGATGCTTCCATTGACAGTTTTGCATGCTTATTTGGAAGTGGAATTTGGAGAGGCCTGTAAAGCTGAGTGATACGGCAACAATAAATGTAAAGCAGACAAAAGGCTGATTGCTGAAGACAGAAATTTTCCATGTCCAGCAGTATCAAAATGGGACACTTGCTCAGATCTTATTTGATTAATTCCCCAAATACAGAAAAAAAATAGTGCAAATAGGTAGCAACAAACAGAGGTTGACAACCCTGACATTTGCAGGGGGGTTGAAGCTCAAAGATATTTAAGGTTCCTTCCAACTTAAGCCATTTTATGATTCTATGAAATAAACTATTTCATAATTAAAAATTTTGAAAAATGAAAAACTATTAATATTTATATGCTATTTGTCCTCATGAATAAGGAGAGACAGTCTCAATTATATCATTCAGTTCAGAAAGTGTATTTAAAAAATGATTAAAGGTAAATCTTACATCACTAAATACAGTGATAGTTCTGTTCTTATTCATTTTTTCCCTACAAAAACACATATCTGAAGCAATCAAAACTGTGAAAACTTGTTGGAATTTTTCTGTATTATTTGGAAAAGAAAATAAATGGTAATATTTCAAGATTTTTTAAGAAAATTATCTTGTAATTCTTTTCATTTCGCAATTGATTGCCCCCTAACAGATAACGTATTTAATAAGAAAAATAATTTCTTGCTCTGTGCAAAATCTAAAATAGTATCAAATGCAATATTAATTTCAGCACCTTGTTAGATGTCATAAAAAGCTGGTCCACTACCTATTTCCATTGGCTTAATTATACTTTTACAGCCTATTCTTTGTTTCAAAATGCAGGTGCTTATTACAGTTATTATCCATCTGGAAATGCATTTTCCTCACAAGAGCCTTCTGACATACTAACTACCAACAACAAACTTCCTCAGTGAGTTTCCAGTTTGCAAAAGTGCTCATTAAAATTCATGTTTTTAAGTGTTTACTGCTTTGTTTCTAAAGCAAACACTGGAAAGCGCTTGCGGGGGAGGGGAGGTATAAATAAACCTTCCAAAGAATCTTATTAATAAGTAACAAAACAGAAAGCACATTATCAGGTTTGGCTCACTGTTTTTAGTTCCAATATGGTGAGACAGCATAACAAGGCAATTAATGTATAATGCATGGAGAGGAACACTTTCCATGATGTGAAAGAAACCACATTTACATTCTACTTCACTGTATGCCTTTTTATGAACTCTGCATAGTCGGCAAAGGGAAACTCATTTTGTTTGTTTTTGTGATGTTTGGAGCAACATTAAAGTTTCAGTTCCTCCGAGAGATCCAATTTGAATTTAGACTGATCAGCCAACCGTATTTCTACTCTAATACAATGTCCCTGACAAGCAGTATCTAATTAAAGCATACACTAGTAAATACTTTCTAAATCTTCATAAACTGTTAACAAGCAGTAATATTTACAGAATTTTATCCCATACCAATATAACTGAGTTTTTAGCAGCTTTTTAGCAACTTGTAATAAAAGAAAGGCAATATTAGCCGTGGACTTCAACAAACAAATCCTTTTTTTAAAAAGCATTACAGCCTAGACTAGCTTAAGAATTAAGAGACAAAAACATATTTTCGCATTTTTACCAGTCTCTATTATGTGCTCTACTTCTTCAAGGGAAGATATGCCCTTTTGTTCAGGACTCTCAGTCTTCACAAAATGCTTGTGGAAAGTTAATTACTAATAAAACCTAGCACAGGGGATTTGATAATATTTGGGTGTACTTAGAACAGTTCTGAAAAGTTCCTCCCACAAAATAATTAACTGATTAGCCTTGCAAGTGTAACATGGCATGGTGACAGATACAGGATGCAATATTCTATTTAAAGCAGGTAAACCTAGATCTTTTATCACTAATGGAAAATAACATTCTCTTTGATGAAAATTTTACCTGGAGATCAGACTTAATTGACTACAAAGTAGTGAGGAAAAGTGAATTGCTTTTACAGTGGATACTGCAAGAACTTCACTAAATGCAACATGTTCTTTTTTTTCTGTTTTGGCACACAGACTTCCATCTGTTTTATAAGACAGTCCAGGTAAGTAAGGTCATCAGCATAATCTCCTTGGAGCATGTCTAACACTCCCCAAGCTCCCTGATACTTCAACCTGCAAATTGGAAGAGACAAGAACCCTGGCAGAGCCTGCACATCAAAGTATCGTCAAGTGCTTTGCCAAATCAGGCAAGCATATCCTTAGGTAGTCTGAAATTACTGGCAGAGACAAATATAAGATTAGTATAGCTTTTGTTGTTGTTGTTGTTATTGTTAATTAACAGTGCTCAGGAGTTTATTTCATATGTACACTAATATTAGCCTTTATAAAATAAGATTCTGGTTAATAACAACTAAGGAGGACACATACATTTTCAGGATATGTCAGTAGTGTAGACCATCTCAGTATACCTGTGCTTTTATGTGGCTGTATCCAAGCCAATTTCATTAAGCTAACTATTTTATTTATAATAGTTTAGACAACAGCATAGTATACAACACAAACTTCCCCAGAAACTAGGTAAATAGTCAGGCATCTAAAACAGCTCTAGCTCCATCTGCCCTCTACTACCAAAAGTACCTGGTTTTCATAAAAATAGCTTTTGTACCCCACAGTACTACCAGATACATTCCAAATAATACATCTGTTACATACTGCCTTTAAAATAACATCTCTTGTGTTCATATGGGCATGTAACAGCAACGCAGTAATTATTTGGCTCTATTCAAATGGACTAAAGGCAATATCTGTGGTGAGTTTAGAGGATATATTAAAAGTAACCAAGTGGATCGTGCAACTGTCGAAGACTGCCACCTTTTATCTTTTTAAGTAATACTTAATATAAAAATTTCTCATTGGAACAGAATCATTTTGACAATACTATGTGAAACTTGCATGGATAATTATGTGCATTTTATATATATATATATATGTATATCTATATCTCCACACATGCACACACTTCACACAAAAAGCTGCTCAATCTACGTGAACTCCTATGTGTATGCTAACTACACAGTGTTATATTTTTTGTTACTCAAAATCCATTATAAATATGCCATTACCCAATAATAAAATATAGATATGATAGTAAGAAATAAGATTATTTTAGAAAAGTGAAGAAAGTACAAGGTATTTAAAACTTTGTATTAGCCAGCCCTGATACATTTTCATACCTCTAAGAACTATAAAAAAAAAAAAAACATCTTCCAGTGTCCCAGTTCTAATCACACAATTGCCTCCAGCACTTCTGCTGTATTTAAGAAGGGATTTTTTTCATCTTTCAGTGGGAAAAAAAAAAAAAAATGTTGCCAGGACATAAATCAACTCACTAACATATTTTCAGAGCTTCCTTGATTGACATTACTTTGACTCAAATTTATATTTGTTTTGGTAATCCATTTTACTTATTTTAAGAGGGGGCTGAGGAGATTCTGATTCAATGATTCTAAGTCTAATGACACTGGGAGCAGAAAGAGGACAATTTACATTCCAGGAATGATAATACAGTTGATGCAATACAGCTCTGAGTCAGCCGGTCATGGCTTCCCATGCATATTGTTTCTCCCATTTCCAGTCTCACTTGTTTTCACTCTACGAGCTATTCACCTTAGTCGGATGCCATTAAAAAATCACCACATAACGTTTACATTGAATTTAAAAAACAAAAAAGATGTTTGTCTTAATATACTGTGCAAAATCCATAGCGCAAAGAAGGAAGTAATCAGAATCAGACCACATTGTTCTTAACTAGGAGATTAGCTAGCTCATGGGATTAACAAAGAGATTTACAGCCTTTCACTAATACAAAGCTGAATTTAGCAAAAGTTGATGATGAACAAAGCTATATAAGAGTAGTTCATAGAAGTAAAATATCTTTCTTCATGAATCAATACACATTCTTCTTCCCATCTACTTGGGACATAATACTTCCCCTTTGCTAAAATTTCTGCGTAGCTAAATATGAGGATGGGGACTGCAATGCCTCTCTTGAAAGCTAGGTCCCTATGAACAACACAATGTTTATTCTGCTCTCACTGTAATTGTCATATATTTTTCCTTCTGTGTTCTTTCTTCAAAATCTCCTGTGGCTTCTTTTTTGCACTCACCCTAGAATGTTTTTCAATGATTTTTTTTTTTCTCTTCTGCCAACCCACACTTCAACTTCTGCCAAAAGAATTTTAAGCCCTTAATCTCTGAGTCAGATTTTCATACTCTAAATGTAAGTGAATTCAAACAATTCATTCATCCATAATATAGTAGAATAAATCAGGAAACAAACAAACAACAAACAAAAACCTACTGCAGAATAATGGAGTGCGTTAGTTTTCTAGAAGTTGATAATTTCACTTCAAATATAAACATACTGAAGGGGCAAACAGGCATTAATCAGTATTGAAATTCCCATCTAATCATGATTTTCAGTTAAAATGTTTACATGAAGAGGATCAGATTGCATTAAAGAAGAATGATACAAGGATAATTAGTCACTTAGTTTTTTGTTTACTTTTCATAAACTGGAATATTACTTGAAATACATAGTTTACCAGAAAGCTGAATACCCTCATAACGTATCTACTAATCGTTCACTAACGTATCTACTAATGGTGCAACATTAAAGTAGTTCGTCCAGAGATCTGCTGGAATCTCTGTCCTTGGAAGGTCAGTTAAATAAAATCACAACTGACTTAATCTCATGTTAGCAACCATTCAGATTCAAGCAGGGTTTTGAACCTCCAGAAGTTGTTTCCAATGAACAATTGTTTGATTTTATTTCTGAGATACATGCAAGCTAGACTAAAAACAGAATTTTCTAAGGGATCATTTTGTGATTACCATATATACATAGAAAAAAAATACTAGAAAAGAGAGGGGAGATCTAAAATAGACAGTCCTAAGCATCAACTTAGAGGTTTATTATCAAATATATTTATGTATTAAATAAGCAATGCATAATGGTTGTAAAACAAGTGAAAAGCAATCCCAGATTGAAGTAAAATACAGATTGGTTGACTACATAGGACAATTTGATAATCGTAATAAACTGCAAAAGTAAAAAAAGAACTGGGTTCCTGATAGCTTTCTGAAACCTTGTTGCTTGGTTTAGTGGAAATAATGGGAATGAATAATGTCTTTGAAGTAAAAATGTTTGGTTGTGTTATTTGGATAGAGAAGCAAAAGAAGACCCAGGTTGCTTTTTGTTCAACAGAAACACTGAAGTAAAACAGCTAGTTGGTTATTAAGCTGAACATAAGGAAATCTAGCAAATGTGATAGACTTCATAACTTCTTCCCTAATAAAAGTGATCTGGGGAAAGAGACAGTAATTAACAGAAGTTCCCAACTAAAAAATATGTTTTATATTAGCAATTGGAAAGTAATCTCAGTTCTCTCCGCGCATCCTTTGTTTTCAGCAAGTCTAATACATCAGACTTTATTCTTTTCATTGAATTATTGCTTTTGGTACTCCTTATTTTTGTTCAGGTTACATACAATGCTGAATAAGCTTCATCAAATAATGCTTTCTGAATCTGTTACAGATTTCATTCATAAATAGCAGGAGAAGCATAAGTTCCATGCTAGTTTCATTCAAGTTTGGTTGACACGTTCACTGAGGACTTTTTAGTAGTTCACCACTGTAAGAATTACATTAACTGCAGAAAAGAATATTCTTATGTAATATGATAATATGATGAGGAAAAAAAACCTGAATTATATTAAAATTTTAACAAAAACAACATATAACAAAAATTTGAACAACTGAGACCAAGACAACAATCTGCAAGGTATAAGTAGAAACTAAAATGGCTATTAAAAAAAAAAAAAAAAAACTGAGCAACAAATGACAAATTATAACCAAAAAATGGCCAAAGTGGTTTTTTTGTTGTTGTTGTTGTTTCCTTTGTTTTATAAAGTATTTTATTGCATTCCTGTCAAGTTAATGTTGGATATGTGGATAGTTCAGTATTTCCAACATGTACTATTTCTCATTGTAACACTTCCTCAAAATCACAGTTTTCAGTAAAGGAATGACTACAAATGTTAACCTCCTACTTCAATTTTAAACAGTCTTTTCAGCTAGAGACCCTAAAGTCCTCGTTGCAGTTCTTATAAATAGACCTTGACCTAAATATCCTGAGATTAGGCAAGTCCTTAAACAGCTACAGTTAAAAGCATTACCTGTAGAGGATTAGACAAGTAGTCACGTTTCATAGCAGACTATGACCTTCATCTAATACAAATGTCACATTTGCTTAGGAAAGGTATCTGAACAAGCAAAACAGCTCTCCTCTCAAACAGTTTTCTCTGAACCATGTGGTTCAACATATTTGATTTAATGCAGTAAGTGCCATTTATAATAGACCTGCAGTATGAAACTTTGCCATGTTCCATTTAACTGAGTGGAAAGCAAGACAAACTCACTCAGAACTGTATTTTCCCCTTAATGTATTCATAACTTCTGTCACTGCTAATGAAATTTAATTATACTCATTGGTTAATTACACTTCCTATTCAACTTACAGATTGCTTTAGGATGCAGCATCAACTAAAGGCCAGAAAAAATAAAGCAACTGTCTTATCTTAATAGATTTCTGTTCATCTTCCAAACATTGCTTTTTATTTAACTGTTTGACAATGGCTAGTATAAACTGATCTAGAGAAATCAGAAAATGAATTTAGATTTACTATTCATTTATATTTACTAGCTTTGCTGGAAAAAGTAGCATTATCACCTTTTTTCAAACCAAGTTAATTTGTCATGTCACAGGATACAAAGGATTCCTTTGATGGCTAATAAGCTACATTGAGCACTAGGATAAATAAATTATAATGCAGAGCACTCGTAAAATATGGAAGAAGGGAAGAAAATAGTTTACAGTGAAAAAACTATAAAGCTTTAAGCTAGACTACAGTTTCTCAGATTGCATTACATAAAGAATAGCTACTCTTTACACAGAAATCAATTTGGAAAGGATATAATTTTTTAAAACAATTCTGTTGAGGATGTAGCAATTTAAATATAGAGTAAATGAAATCTTCTAATAGTAGCAATTGTAGTAGTAAGCTGTTCTGCTTTATATTAAAGAGGTTATAGCACAGAAAATACTTGTACATTTATCAACTATAATCGGGGGTTGGCATCATCATTTGCTGTAGAACTGAGATCCAAAATCTGAGTTTTTATTTGTTTTATTATCACAACTATTCACTCTGGAAAGGTCTTATTTGTTTCATACTGCAGACGACATTAAAGAAGTAGCTTAGAGAAACACAAACTGGAAAAACTCAAAGCTTAAAAAAAATATTTTACAAATATAGGATTTCATATATAATAGATATTTCATTAGAAGTCATTTACATTATGATGAAGCTAACTGTGGCAACATTTTATTTTTATTTTCTTCTATTTCTTTCTACTTCCAGTTGTAACTCCCCAACAATTTCATCCTAGTTCATATTTCTGGCCCTAATTTATGCAGTAGGCATAGGAAGGAGACAAGGAGCAACCATGATGAGAGGTAAAAAAAAGTCTATCTAAAACAATAAGCATAGTTGTTTACTTGGTCACTTAAGCACAGAGAGACAGAACAGAGAGCCTTTGAACATGACTGTATATTCCTTTTCCTTGTCCATCAATTAGTCACAGAGATCAAAGATATCACTGCAAAAACTGACAGAACGATAAGCAGAGATGAGATGATTGTTTGAAACTGCTCTCTTGGGTACATTTTCTATTATACAGCACATAGAAGTATATTATCACAGTAAAATAAAATAGTCTAAGAAATTAGGGGTAACTTAATATTCACCTGGCAAATATCAGTTACTTTCTATGCTAAAAGACCACAGAAAATAGCTCAAAATTTAAATTATAATTATGTTTTAAATATAAATTTGAAAAATATAACTATCCAATAGTCCTTTCTCAAGTTCTGTCCAATTTCAAACACCTTTACACAAACAAGAAATACTTTCTGAGCTTATAAAAGCTTTTGCCACCATCATGGCAAACATGGTCCCAGTCAACCATCTACCTAAATGGGAGTATAAGTGCCACACTCATAGCAGGCATAAACAGAAGAACCACCATTAATATCACTGCCTGCTTTTACTGTAGTGCTTTGGGCCTTGAAAGTCCAAACCTTTAGGGATCTCCTACAATGAAAAACTCTTACAACAGTTAGACAAATTACCAACCTATCCTAACATTTTAAATAGCAAGCAGTGCTACAACCAATCATTTATCTTCTCCTCAGGACTCCACCGACACTAGAATAAAAGCATTCAAAGCAAGCGTCCTCAATACATTGCACATACAGTGTCAGCATGTATGTTTTTTGGTTTGTTACATGGAATTTCTGCCAATATTTCTATAAAATTCATGAATTTAAAATATTGTTAGGAAAATCTATTATTTAATGTTTTAGTATAAAAAGGTATTTTTGGTGATATTTTATGGGTGCTAAAAATCTTTGTTCTGTTACAGGTTAAAACTAAAGAAATTGTCTCTAGGCTTGTAAACTGTTATTAAAAACAGCTTTTGTGAGATTTATCACAAATGGCAGATGACTCAGTACTGCTTCATGAATGGGAGTGGAAACAAACCATGGCACTATATTGTAGTGGCAGCTGACTATTACACATAGCTCCTTCAATGCTCCGTTTTTGTGCAGACTCAGACAATCATAGTCCCGATTGAAACAGAAAACTCATGTCATTAATCCCAGAACGATGGGCCCTTAAAAACATATTAATTAAGCAAAAAGCACCAATTACTATAATAGGCTTGAGGGGTAGGAAAACTGTAAAGTAATGCCTAGTTCTATAATCTGATTCCATTAAATTAAGAAAATTAATTTTTGGAGTTTTGCTTTTTTGCCTTTATTTTTCCAAACAGAGGGAGCAACACAGTTTTCTGGTAGAATGAACTTTGCTTACTGTGTACAAAAATCAAGCTCAATTGTATTGTTACCTCCAGAAACTGTACTCATGGGTTAGACTCTAGGCTGTTAAGGACGAGATTATCCTGTCAGGTTAAGGGCAGCAAAATGTTGGTTAAATACATCCTACTTTTCTTATGGTTCTTATCATACTGAATAGACATACTCTGTTGTGGTCTTATTATACTGTCTTTGTCTGAGCTTCACTGAAGCTGAGCCTGTCCCTTGCTGTGTACCTCACAGATCTTGACCTGCAGATTTGACTTTTCCTGGCTTTACTAGCTGCCTCACAGCTCATCAGGCTCTCTGAACTCTTGGCTGAACCTGACTGTGGTCGACGAACCTACTCTGCTCCTGTTGTAGTACCGTGAAACAGTGCTCAGTTCCTGGATCCCCTACTCTACAGAGCAACAAGGCCTTTTACTCCCTGACAGAAGTTACTGAGACAAAACAAGAGGTAGAAATAATGGACATTGGAGAACTGGTAAAACGATCACAGGTATGCTTCATTATCCACAGTCCAACAAAGATCTAACTGAAAAGGATTCTTACAAAATTCTAGTCATACCTGCAGTTTTGGATTGCATTAATCAGGTAAATTTTGAGTATGAAGATATTTGCCCCTTCCAATCTATAGAGCGTATCACTGAAGATTTTGTGATTGACAGGTACAGTACTAACCTGTAAAAGTTCTATGATGGATGGACCTAAAGATTATTCTTTTTTAACCAGGCTTTTCCGAAATAAACTTTATCTTCTCAGCCCCAAGGACAGGCTGAAAGGACAACATAATCACAAATCAAAAAAACAAAGAGAAAGCTTGTGGACTGTGTCTAAGATGCAAAGCAACTTAACTAATTTCAGCTGGAATTCTAGGAGCTTGGTAGTTCAGGAAGCCAAGTGAAACTTAGTCATATATAAAAGATTATTTAGAAACTTTATATCAGTAATATCTTACTGGATGTTGTACAAGTAAATAGGCTGTCATTTACACAGAGAACAGGGAAGATTTTGCTTTGCCTCCTGAATCTATCTTGCTCTCTTTCATGTGAGTGAATAAAGAAATAACACCATTTACTTTGCAGACATAAATTGAGAATTTGTTGAGCAAGACTGACCACAGTAAGCATCTAAAGAAAAATGATTTAAAAAGACTTGAAAAAAATACACCTGAATTTTTCACAGTACAAAGCTATTAATCATTTTCATCAGAACTGATCCTCCTTCGACACAGTTCTTTATTTGTTCCTTTCATATTTTCTCTTACCTTTGAATTGTGGCATATTTAATTCTTAAAATGCCATAAGCTAGTCTATGAGTTTATTATATGATCACATGATATAGTCAATATTACAAAATGTTCTCATTTTATACATGTACTGCATGGCAAACAAAATTGAATATTTTAACATTACCTTTTCCAAATGTATAAGACTCATGAAGTAGGCATCAATTAAAACCTGACTTACTTTCAAAATTGAATTCAGTGTTCTTCTTCTGGTGTGAATTATTTAAAAATCATGCTTTTAGGTTTGGCTTTGAGATTCTGCCAAAATATCTTTATCTTTACCTTTAATGTCTCAGGAAGAGACATATTTTGACACAATATAGTTGTCGTATTTGCAACACCACTGTGGATGACCTTTCCACAAATAGGTATTTAATTAAAGATTTCTTCAGTAAAACATTCTGAGATGAAACAGTAATCCATCATTCATGTACCCTGAAAGATCAGATCTTGAAAGGTGAATATAGTAATATAATTCTTTACTCTCAAAGATGATTTAAGACTGACATATAAGGCTTTGAAATGTAAAGAGATTATTAGAGGCCAATAAAAACAGATGAACTGATAGATTTTTTTTTTTCAATAGGCAATGGGAGAGCCAGAAACAGTACAGCTATTTTAACATTACATAACCAAAAAAATGAATAGTCTTCAGTTGTGGTACTGGCAGGCAGCAAAAACCTTAGGGTATAATTTTCTTAATTTATTCCGCATTAAAATGTTAAAAGATGCAATGTATCTTCCATTTTTAAGGGATATGCTTTATAATATTTTATTTCAGCACAAAAGTTTTAAATTCCTTAGCACAGCTCTATTGTCTAATTTACCTTCTTTCACTATATCTGTCAATGACTAACAGATATAAAGAGGTCAATCACATGGCTTATAAAAGGAATAATATCAAAACAAAATGCAAACAGTTACTGAAAGCGCTCCCAGTACTGTGAATTTGTTACAAGACTATACAAAAGCCATTCCAAGCATAGGTGGCAAAACGTGGAGTGTGGATGAAAATATTTCTTCCAGTAGATCACTCTAATTACTTCAAAGCTATTTGGTTACTTCACAAGGACTTTACTTCACAGTAGGACTTTCTGAAATCTCCATATCTAGATTGAAAGAAAAAACAATCTTTGTAATGGTATCCTATTCACTTGTCTAGTCTAATTAGCTGCAAGTAGAGATCATAATAATTATAAATTATATAATATATAATTTATATATATATTATATATAAATTTTTATATATAATTGTATATTATTATATATCATACAATATCATATAATTATATTATATTACTATATAAAATTATATAATAATAAATTATATAATAATATTATAATAGCACCAATTTTTATGGTATGTTCATGCATTGTCTTTTGCAAAAGCTGCAAAGCATAATCTACCACATTATATAGATAAAAATAATTATAATTAGACAATTGTTAGTGGTATACACGTTTTCTCCCACAACAGAACAGAGGGGAACAGAACACTGGAACAGGCTGCTCAGAGAGGCTGTGGGGTCTCCTTCCCTGGAGATACTCAAAACGTGCCTGGACGCTTTCCTGTGTGACCTAACCTAGCTGTTCCTGCTCCAGCAGGGGAATTGGGCTAGATGATCTTTTGAGATCCCTTCCAATCCCTGACATTCTGTGATTCTGTGATAACATTCTATCTTGCCATTTCTATCTTACACAGTGCTTTGACTTCTGGAAAGGAACATTCCACTGCACTACATACTTGTGATGAAATGCTACCGTAATTTTTTATTTTTATATATTTTTTTTCATTGCTAAGTCTTCCTCTCTCTGGTGAATCTAAGCTCATTACAGTCTACTCGGTACTTCTGTTGTAATGTTCATAAGATGATTTGTCAACACTGACGTATAAGAAACAGACACCAAGTACCAGACATCAGTCTGATAAATTAGGAGGATGAAGTGTAATGGGAATTTCTAGTGGCTAGTACAGGCAGCAAGAGAAAATAAACAAAGGATCTTTCTTTTCTGGCTACTTTGTATTGGAACTGTGTGAAACACAACAACAATACTTACCTAAACCTGTGAACCTGTCTAAACCAATAAAATTCAAGTCATTTTAAATCATGCTAAAGTCATATGATTTAAATGAATTAAAAATAAAAAAGCTAAGCAGATACTTCCAAATATTCTAAAATACTGTCATATTTTGGCTCAACCCAACCAGAGTTTACAAAAGTTATTTAACTTTTAATGAAAATGATGAATGAAAAAATCAAGAAGCAGTGGACATAGTTGAACGTGAAGCTAATGGAAGATTTTCTACTGTGAGGAAACAGGATTTATGTTTAAATTCTTGGCCCTGTTTAATGTTTTGAACAAAAGAAAAAAATATTATTTAATTATATGGAGAACACATATACAGATATGCATTTCTATCTTTTAATAATACAGTACAATCCCAATGTCTGAGGCTAACACTAAGCATTTAGTGCCACTGTCATTGTGAACTAATCTTTCAAAACTTGTATCTTAAAAAAAAATCACTATAATCATATTTATGTATTTTACAAATACTTTCATTTCTTTAGGGCTCATATTTTAAGATGCCTCAAGTGACAACTCAAACATGTGAACAAGGCTAAGCCTTTATCTGCTTTCATCCATATGGCAATAAACAGTGGCTAACTAGGTCAGCAGTACATATCTAAGTCCAAGCAACCACAGTATTTGTCATCTGTAGTCTTCCTGATTGGTCACACAACTGAATGAAATAAATTTTAGAAGGATTTTAAGGCCTGGAGTAAAAAGGGATCAGATGAGATTGCATTAAGACAACTGTATGGAATAGGTAACCACTGGAAAAGTTTCACCCATATTAAAATAATTAAGATAAATACAGTTTGGGGTAAAAAGGGATAGTAGGGATCGTCTGAAGATATTGCAGTGAGGAGAGTATTAATGCAGCAACATAAGAACCGTGTATCACTAGATTCTTAGCTGCACAATGAAGAATAATGAAATGTTAGTTTGAATAAATGACAGCAAGCCCTAAATATGCACGCGCACATTGTATGTTAGCCATAACCACTCAGAAAAGCCAATCAGTTGCACACTGAGGTCTCAGTTTTTCGTTAATAAGATGGAAGAAAGGAATTAGGAGTTCAGTTCAGAGCAAAGTCGATGTCAGTGACTAAATATTTGTGGGAAAAACTAGAAAGGAAGAAAACTTCAGCCATTCTCAAACTGTAAATATGCAGAGAAACGGAAGAGGTATTTCAGACTACATCTCCCTCAAGATGAAGAGATCAAACAGAAAATCAGACAAGGTTATTACAACAATGGCAGGGAAAACTAACAGCTGATCTTGAGAAACAATGCTAACTGGGAAATCATGCCTATGCTTTTAAACTGGAACAGTAATCTCCATGGCAAGTATACCATCATTCAACTTCTGAATTTTTTTATATTTTCATTCCAATATTATTGTGCAGCACAGATCCAGACATTTGGTTTAGCATTCTACTTAAAAAAGGAATTGAGATAGCTGCAGAAATGTGTCTCGATGCTATGCCTAACACTGTATTTCACAGAGACTTCTCAAGGCAAACAAGAACAGGTTGCATTACTATGACTCAGGCATCTTTGGAATCACACCTGTTATTATAAAATGACTTGGAAAGCGTTTTTATACGTTATTTTTGTTTTTGGAAATAATAGCCATTGCTGCTTTCAAATTTCAGCCTTCTAATTCAAAAACTAAATTAAAATGTTACACAGTTTCATAGTTTCATACAAATGAAGATACATGTTCTCTGTGTATATGTGGATATACTTTTGCATTTGGGAAAAATTAATTGAATTAAAACTGATAATCAAGAATTTCAGAAGAAAAGTAAAACATAAAGGAAGAATTTTAAACAGATCCTCCTCAGGTAAATCCTTGCAAGTGAAATAGAAGATAACAGCTGTCTTTTTTTTCCCCTCCTGATCCTTTTTGTTTTGTTTGTTCTTTTTGCTTTTATTAAACAGGAGTGTCTGATATTGTCTCTATTTTCAATTTCACAAGGGAAACAAGTTTTATTTTGAGATAAGCCCATCTGGCTGAGGTAAATTAATACATACTTCAGATGATATAAAAAAAATTACATTCTATTTTTTAAGATAACTTCTATCCAGTCTAGCCACAATCTGTTTGGGAACCTTTTCATTGGTAACTTTTAATTATTTATCAACTATTTTTATGTCTAGTGTTTCTACATTCAGATTGAAATTTCTGCTAGGGAAAGGACCAAGAGAGACTGATTACCATGTTGTCAGCAGTCTGACAGTACTCCCTTATGTAGCTAGAGACAGGAGCAAACCAATAATACATGTGCTGTATTTGATTCAGAAAAAATTCTGGGTCCAGACTTTCTGCATTTCATTCTGTCTACCAAGTTACTGTCATTATTTACACATACTATCACAAAAACTAATCCGAACTAAACTAGGGGCAAGAACATGGATATCTAGTTGGAAGGACTTATCCCTAATTGCTGTTTAAATCTCACTGAAACTTGCTGGCAAATGCTGCTTTTGCATATCAATACTAAAATCTGGAATACTATTTAAAATATGCAACAAAACAGAATGTTGCAAAAATAAAATAAAACTCATCTTAACTAGCATTTGCAAGAATGTGTATGACTTGTAATTCCATTTCAAAAGCTTATCTCTTGCAATAAACAGAACATCAGTGTATCATATATAAGCTCCAGGAAACAGGCGCATATGCCTAGATTTATTAAAAATTTGTTACTGTCAGGTTGTAATTACTTCAGACATTTAAAAATTCTCCATTACAGAACATATTTGTATATATAACAATGATATAGAATCACATGGAACTAATTTTATCCATTAAAGTTTGTATAGCCTTGACCTACTACACTTATTTTAAAGGTAACAATGATAAATATTCTACTATAAATATATTGTATTAAATCCTTTGATTTTTCTCTCTTTTAGTGGTTTAAGTGGTCTAGAAGCAATTACCAATCACTTTCACAATCAAACCATGTATTTGTGAAAACAGAAAGTAAGGTTAAATCCTCACTGGCATATAATCCTTCTCTGTTCATATTTCTTTTATATGCAACAAAATTTTGCACTACTGACAATGCAGTTGCTAGAAGCATACTCCTTTTTTTTCAGTGCATATCTGTCTTATCGTGCTTTGTTTTGAAAATGTCTAAATTTCCAGAAATTTCCACTTCTTCGTAAAATTTCCACATAAATACAGTCTATGTAGAATCTTTTTTGTATTCTTGATCTGCCTTAGAATTTTAAGATACAGTGAGGCAATATATTCAAAACAGAGGAAAAGCTTAAAAATAAACTGGAAATACAGCGTGAAATACAGTCCTCGCTCCCCACAAGTTCCTCCCTGCACCATACAACACCTGAACTGCCTCACACACTGTTTACATTTAAGAATGAGAGACTTGACCTAGAGCCCAATGAGCTCAATGGAAGTCTTTCCACTGATGTCATTTGATTTTGGATCAGGTCCTACACTAACAGAGGTCATTAAACTAGTCTCCTGTTCCTTGTTTTTTTTCCTCTCTATCTCACTCTGGTTCCAATATGATACCATATGAACTGTCAAAGAGAATGGATTGATTTTTCCTTAGTCATATCAACATATTTCTGATAGCCAACAAAAGTATTCCTGTGTACAGATATTTATTTTTAAGTAAATTCCTGTTAGTGCCACATCTTGGTTTAGTCACCAGTGAGATCATTTTTGGCTCCTCTTTGGTATTTGGAAATTAATTTTTAACTCCAGTTTGCAACATCCTTTACCCGTTTCAAACATCTCTTTAATTCTAGCCTATAAACTTTATGTTTTATAATTTATAGTTGTATTTATATGAAAATTGCACGACATAAAAAAGAGTGATTTATATTTACCTTATTCTAAAGCTTTTCCATCTTTTATGATTTTGCTCTTTTTTTTTTTTCTTTTTTTTTTTTGCCTATCACACTCAGCTTATCTGGGTGCTCAAAAACAAAGAAATTACAACAAACTACTTCAAAGAATTTGGAAATGTGAAATGCAAACTGCACTCTCCCTGACCCTCAGGGAAATGGCACCCTGAGGGTACCTTTAAAAAGTACTTTTTCTGGGAAATTATGTAATGCCTTTAAACAATAGTAGTGATAATGTATAAAATGTATCTAAAATCTATTCTGTTAAAAAAGCAACTCTGTTCATGGAGATTTAAATAAATCACAAACAATTAAAACTGAGTGTAAGGCAGAGTACTGATGTTTTCATTTCAAACTCCTGTAAGCTCAGCATAGATCCTTCCAAGATTCTTTATTTGATCCAGAAATAAATGCTGCTATATAGGTTAGAGTGAAACATAAAAGAGCACTGGAAAAGAAATACTGCTTTGTTGGAAAGCCATGCCCAGAAGAGCTTCAGGCTTTAAAGAGCTGACAAATCCGGCCTCCTGCAGATCCTATTCTACTAACTTTCCATTTCTTCTCTTAGCACATTGAATTGGCTCACTACATACTATTAACGTGTTAGGAAGGTCATTATGTCTGGCTAGCTAAATTAGTGTTGAGTGAAAAATATTTCAAAAAAAATATAATATTAATAATTCTTTCCAGATTTTGTTTCTGTTTCCCTTAGAGTTAATCAGAACTGAAGATACTTTTGACTATCAGGATACTTTCAAGATTTCAAACAATTAAGTATGTGAATCGAATCTGTGTATGCGTGTGTGCATGTGTTTGTATCCCACTTTTTGTATGCCAGTGAGAAAACCCCAGGCACAACGTGCCCTCTTACTTATGAAGAAGGTTCTATCGGTATCTTCCTACTGTTTTTCCTGACGTGTCAATTGTAAATAGTGACAGTAATGCAGTCAGTTTTATTAAATATACCAGCATAACAGTAATTATTTACTTCTCCAGGCACTAGAGAAACAGCAGTAACCTGTCTGATACTTCTTTCAGGTGGCTGTGTTGTCATTACATTTGATATTCTATTTGCTACAAAAGTAGTTAAAACCATTGTTAGAAGAAGGGGGAAAAATACTACCTATGTCTTCCAGGAGGAGTTGTGGTGCATCACTGCAAAGCATGACAGTCAACAATCAACTTAGTAAAAGAGCAATGAGATTATCCCATGTGCCTGAACATATGATGGTATCCTGATGATTTGTTTGTAAGCATAGTGATAGTGAGTCTCTTTATGGAGAATCTGTTATAGTAAATGATTTGCATCTCTAGAAAGCATGTCTGTATTTAATACGAATATTGATGACAGATCAAAAAGTTCCCTACACTTAAATAAATAAATATATCATTTCTCTTTGCATTCAGCACAAAGAAGTCCAAGATTGATTTTCTTTCCAGTCAGTTTTGTCTTCCAGGCTTCATGAAGTAGGACAGTGCTGCTATATCGAGCAATGATGGAAAACTGAAATGTTTTTTAAATTAGACTTCAATGTTATTAACTAATATTGTATATTTTTAATAAATTCATTAAGTGCATTTCAGTAAATTCATCACAAGGAATTAAAAGATAGGATCCAATCCTTTCCTTCATACTCAGATAAGTTTTGAGTAGTTCCTATAGAAATAAAACTATTAATGCCAATGTAGTACCTTGAATGATACGTGTTAGCAAGTTATTTTTATCATTTGTATATTTTAGTTCCAAAAATTATCTCCACTATATTCCTGAAGTATCTGACTTGAACGACATTAAAGTTATGTGATTAGGAGAGTGTAAAATTATTTCCTGTTTTCATATCATCTTGCACAGAAAAAATAAATAAATAAATAAAGAACCACTTTCTTACTAATAATAGCTAATTATCTGTTTCCAAGAGGGAGTGTTTCAAGATAAAACTGTTTAAAGTCTGCCTGTGAATCTATAGCTTATAAAAATTGAAACATCACTTCCTTTAGAGACTACTAGCCAATTCACACAATTTTAAAATTACAAGAATTTACAAATTTAATTAGCTATTATCTACTATTTACAAAAGCACGAATATATTTATGCACTTATTAGATTTCAGTAGAAAAAGTGCCAGCTTTTACAGAAGCATTTCACAACTCAATTCTAATAAAAATGAATAGGTCTCATGTGCCTAAATACATCAAAAACTACACCAAAGGCATTTCATCTTTCCAGGTACTAGCTTATAAAATACTTTTACCACCAATAAATATAAAAATATACGAGTGCTCCCCTGAAAGTAGGAACAACCTACATATTTTTAGACAATTCCTCTTCACTCAGTGCGAGCCATGGAACATCCGTCTTAAGCCCTATGAAACAAAATTCCTAGGAAAAACAGTAAACAAGCCTGAGTCCCAAAATAGGAAGTTCTACAGAAAGTGCTCTACAGCTGCCATCTGTAAAACAACATTAGAAGAAACTGAATAGAAGCTGATGAGCAGCTCCAAATCCTAATCACATACCTGGAGAAGAAAGACTGAGTAATTTCAACAAGATGTCCATAAATACAGGTGAAAAGAAAGACTGCGAATTAGTAGTTTTGTATTTAAAGCTTAAAAGTTCAGTTGTTTTATAAAATACTTAAAATGAAGCAGGCCTTACCAAAGGTGGTAACGCTGCTATTTACCACCTCAAGGATTTTTAAGGCTCAAGGCAAGCTAAAATCTGTTTGTCTAGCACAGCCTAAAAATCACTCACACAACAAAAAGCCCAGTAAACACTTCATTGCCTCTAGCAAGCACCTGTTCTGCCCATATGTGGTCACTGAAAATCCAGTATAAATCCTGTCTTTTCCAATAGATGTTATTCATATGAGAAAGAAGTGTGCTCTGTTTGGGATGCAACTCCATGGCTCAAGAAGCAGGGCTGCAACAATCTTTGCTCTTTTAAATCACATAGCATATGCAGAAAGCCAATTACATTAAATCTCATTCACTAAACTTATATTCCTGCCTTCACCTGAAGCAGTGTTTTATCCTTTGAACTATATTTATATTGTACAAATATTAGTATTACATCAGATATAGTTTCATTTTATAAAGTTTCAAAAAAAAAAACAACCCTCTGAAATCTACTGTTAGTTTCCTGTAGAACAGGATGATGAAGAAAGAAGAATGGAGAAATCAGGAAGCAAAATGTTTCTTCATTTTCAGTGTATTAGAACATCAAGAAGAGTTTATTTTTAAGGTTTTTTCAAGCATCTCATGATTCCATGCATGAATGCTGACATGCAAATAACAAATAAGTAGAGGTTTTAGGAGCTTTTCATGGATAATTAAAATTACTTGCATTCAGTGGATACCTAATCCCTTAAATATGTCTTTAGAATTCTAATTTGATATTAATCCATAGAATGGATTAAATTACAAAGTTTATTTACACCAAGTTCCCAATTCTTCTTACGAGAAGAATTCATTTTATGGCTTGTTACTTTCATCTGTCTACCACCGTGGCATACAGTTCATCGAATATTTTAAGTTTCCCATTATATTAAGAAGGTTTTTCAAGCATCAACAACTTGGATGTAATTAAAAGACTGCTAGAACACAGTAGATGGATTCAATACCTAAGTGTAATCAAATTCCAGAAACAAGGGGAAGTGAAAGCAAGCAAAAGAGCACAAGTGAAAAAGTCCATGAGAGATAGAGAACAAAAGACAGAATGAAGCCCTGTCTTCAAAAGTAAATGCTCAATGTTTTCAAATTTGCAATTAATGCAAAAGTGAATCGATCCAGGAAAGCCACATTTAAAGACACCAGATTTTCCAAATGATTAGTTAAGAAAGCTGAAGGGCATACAAAATAAGATTATATGGAGAAGGTTATCAATGCGATTCTGTAAAAAGGGCTTTGCCTCTACCACCAATTCCTGAACTGGAAAAAAATAAAATAAAATAAACCCCCTAAAATAGGAATCTTAAACTTGGTATTCCACCTTTGAAATTTTCACTCAAGACTGGCACATAAAGGATTTCTGATAGAAGGCAGGGTCCACCTGCATCTAATCGTTGATAAAATGTCAGTGCTCAGCCTTTTCCCTAGCATCCTCAGAACAGACAGATCATGGAAATTTGCCAGAACTGGCTGGGAGCTGCTCTAGAGCAACATAGACTACCAGTGTTCTAAATACATATGCATTCTGGCTTAAGGCTTTCAGTTCTCCTGACTGTCAATCTCATACTCTTTTCTGGAATTACGCCCAACAAGGAAGAAAAGGGGTGCAAAATAGTATGATATCTGTGTCTAGTTTCTTGACATTAAATATGTACGTAATTACGTAAGTAATCACATCAGTAAAGATCTTTGTCAATACAACACTGCAAGTCAATGTACATATCTGTGAAGATTTCCTCTTTGCCACAAATCAAAATAAGATATCTCTAACATCCATGTGCAGAACAAAACAAGGAGCCCAGACTTATTCATGAGTTTTGAATGTCAAGTGTCTCTTTGCACATCATGCACAGAACATCAGATCTATATAATGAAATACATGATGTCAGCTGCTGCGGCTGGATGTGGTAAAAGGATGCAAAACATCCTGATGCCATATTTAAATTGACAGAGCTTACTATATTGGGAATTTTGCTGTCTCAGTGGGAGCCTGGGGACATCGCTGTCAAACCAAGAAGCAAAGATTGCCTTGTGAAAGGAGCCCCGTCAACTTCATTTGCATCTTCTGTAGCAAATGCTTCTCCACATTATTCAGACTTGGAATCTCCATGTGTTTATTTCAGTTTCAGATGCACATCTTTAATTGTCAGCCATTTGAAACATCACCCTCCACTATGTCTTTTCACAAAATCTGAGAAGTTAAATAGCAATGAAATCACCCCCATGATATGTTTTCAGGCTAAAATTATACCATCCAACCAAGTAATTCATATTTAATGAAAAACAAAGAAATAAAAATTGGTAGTCTCTGCCTCTTTGTCATGAATGAAAATATTGACCAACCTTCCTTACACATAGCTGTACACATATACACTTAGTATATACTTCTGTATATCAGAAGCTTACCCATCTCATTAAAATCAGATTCAAATACATTATACAAGGAAGGCTACATATTCAGTACAGCAAACAATGTGATTCTGATCCAGAAAAAATAATTCTGCTTGTGGCAGAACTCTAGACTTTGCAAACCCCACCTGCTAGCTTGGTTTGGCTCAGATACACCAGGAAGGAAGAGGAGCTGACATAGACATACAGATTTCTAGTTGGCATTCCGATTTATGATTTTACAACCATTCGTAAAGTCTTCTTATCTGAACACAGCAGAAATAGAAAGATAGGCTGCCTTTCAGATATATAAGAATAAAATACAAAAAGTGGTGCAAATACGAAAGAACTACTTGAATTGCACCCTTAATCTCTTTGAGCAACTTGATATTCATACATAAAAAGTATGCCATACAAATTTTAGTATTTATTCTAACAATCTCCATAGATACCCCTAGCATTAATCTCTCATATTCAGATTTTTACTATTCTTAGATATTGGTTGTATTACAATATAAACATGGAAATGGGTTAAGAAAATAGATTTGTAAATGAGCCACTGTTAGTACTCTGCTTCACAAATATCTAACAATGCATAACTGTAATTTATATTGCTCCTGCAAATCAGAACAAGAAAAGCTGCATGTTGCTACTTGTGAGTCTAGAGTTCTTGGTAGATTAGGCCCCTGAGAATATGATGACTTAAGAAAAATTGGGGTACCCAGCATCAGCAAATGCTTTAGAAAAGGAATGCTTTTAGTCTTTGTCATGATTTATACCCCCCCCCCAAAAAAAAAAAAACAACAAAAAACCAAAGCAATAGACAACTGTACTGCATTTTGTTCATACCATTGAGAGTTTCCAGTTCAGTACTGAAAGCTCTTCCCAAGCAACAAAAGTTGAGATACTTGGGGGATGTTTCCAACAGGAATAGGACCCTGTGTCAAACAGCTTTCCTCTGACATGCTTAAGTCTTGTAAACCACTGTCAATAAAGCTGGTTAGCATTAAATACCAGATAACTTGGAGTTCATTTCCTTTTAAAAAAAAAACAAATATTATAATTTTCCATTTCTCATTCAACTTTTGAGTTTAAAGACTTAAGACTTTTAATAAAGCTTCATTAACAGTGATACATAAGAACTATTTCATGCAATATAAAAATCTGTAGCTAGCCAGCTTTCAAAGTACAGGTTAATTTTGTGACATCTCTGTTTGACTTCTAATTGACTTCTAGTTTAATACAGAATTGTCTACCTGATGGACAGGTGACAACTGTAATGCTGCCTTCTCTGGCAGTATTGCGATACAATGAAAATAACAGATTTTTTGTACTGAATGCTGATGCAAAACATTCAAGCCAAAAGATAAAGGCAGACATACTCATCCTGCATCTCAATTCCTATGGGGGTATTCCTTTGAAAACCCTTGAAATGCCTATAACAGAGCATTTAGTTATGTTTTATTTCTTCAGCAACACTGGTTTAAAGACTAGAATTCACATTAATCAATAAGTTTAGACCAAGCTTGTTTCTGTGCCAAAAGTATTTGCAGACCCAGTTATGTACTTCCAAGTTAGTAAAAAGAGTATGATGACACTAGTTTTCTGTAGAAGAGAAGCTTCATTAAAGAATAGCTAAATGGTTTAGGGAAAGATAAGTGACAAAATATTCTAAAATCCCAAGCACTGAAAAATCACCTGGCAGCATACTGCAGAAAATACAAATGCTTTATTTGCTAGAAAGGTTGTAAGAAAATTCTTCTCATGCCACACCCACATACTGACTGATTTTGATAATGAAGTTTTACAAATTGAAAATGTCAAAATAGACTATTTGGATAAATCTTTAGTATATTTAATATGGGAGTACATTAAATATGGAATTCCTAGGATATCAGCATTAATAAGCCATTTATCTACATAAATACCTATTTAAATCTTACACCTTCACAGCTTCCTTCTATCACATTTGAAACTAGGAGGGCTGCTCTGATAGTAATGCCTCCTATTTAATTATATTGGCCCGCAACATCAGAAGCAGATGTTGGTGATATGGAAGTAGAGGTTGAGACTTCCTACCACTATCATTAGATGCTGTTGCTGTTTGGCAGATGGCAATAGAGTGGCAGTCTGACACAATGGTGTCTAACATGGAAGTGCAGATGAAGCAAAGGTATGGAACTTAATTCCTTCATACGGAAGAAATGGCACTTGCTGACATTCATTAAAGGTTGCTGAATGTTTCTGGAGACCAAATAGTGGATTTGAACACAGTGAGGCTGCAAGTGGTGTGTATCAGCAGTGATGACAGTGACAGTGTGAAAGTTCCACTGGTGCTGATTTTTATGAGCATGACATACAGGCTCTAATTCATTCACACAGGCTGGTGAAAATGCATAGATAATGGTGGTGACTATGTTGAAAAACAGTGTTTTGTAGCTGAGAATTTTCTCTATCCATTACTGTTATTGAGCTCTTTGACTCTGTTAGTTTCCACAGAAATAAACAGGAGGCATTACTTTTGGAGCCTTATACTCTAAACAGAAAACTTACGATCCAAAGGCTTTACTGCACAATGTTTGCAAAATAATTGATGATGATAAATGGATTCTAATTTTTAAAAGCTATGAAAATGTTTTATAATGCAGGAAAAAAAAAAGTCTGAGGAAAGTAATCAATTCTAAAATATATCTAAATTAGCTAAGGCTTTAAATAAATAACAATATTTTAAAAAGAATCTCTTAGGTTAATTTCCTAGTTAACTTTACATTAATATCTTGTTTTGGAATATATTATTACCTTCAATTATTGTATGTTTTCTTTGAAAAAATCAAATTCCATAGTTTTTATAAAAAGAGTAGAACATTTAAAGGAATGTTTAATTTCAAAACTATTTTACTAGTAGTGGTGTATTTTCCCCCCTGAACACAGAAATGCCTGTCATTTTCCAAGTGTCACTCGAGCATGCTAGGTTAATTATTGCTTAGAAATCACTATGTTATGAAAAATTCTAAACCAACTGAATCATCAGATAAGCAATAGGACCACCTTTTTATGACTTCTCAGTCCAGTGCGAAGCAAAAACAGAAGAATAGTGAGTTAATACCTTTCAGCCCAGTTAATTCATTCAGTCATTTTATGGGAGCTCCAACAACATTTAAGAAACAGAATACAACATTATCTTGATTTATTGCACTGCTGCTTGCTGAACACTTGAATTTGACTGACATGTGCCACTGAACCTGTAAATGAATGCTACCTACAAATAAAAATGAACTTACTGAATTTATAATACAAAATTGTTGTGAATTTGATAGCCCCACTATCAAAAGCAAAATAGAAGTTGATATTGTAATTTAGCATGTTCAAAGATATTTAAATTTAATTTAAAAAAATAGAAAATTATACTAAGATGTAATTGAGATGAAATCAATATCTAGATTAGATTAAAAATAATTGGATATTTTGGAGTGCAACTGTCATTGCAACTTGCAGACAGCTTCAAATGGGCATTGTTTTTCTAGTTCACAGTAAAACTGAGTGAGACTGAGGGCAGATTTGAGTGCAAGTATGAAGTTATTCCAGCTACACACATCATACAACTAAATATTCCTACATATGTGTAGGCTTTCCACTCAGCACTTTTACGTGGGTAGATTTTCTAATAATTGATCATTTGTCTGGTATTTCAGATGCGCAGATACAACAGAAAAAAAGCACTCTGTCCACTCCTACTGGACGATCAGATCAATGCTTTGCTTTGGTCTTTGAGCATGAGCAGGAAGAAAAAAGTGAGTCACACAAAAAGGTGTGGGCTTGGAGCACAGCAGGCTGCCAGCCTGCAGTGAGCTCTGCCTCCACCAGCTGCATTAGCTTCTTGAAGTTCCAGCACATTTGTCCAGATTGCCATAACTGTAAAAGCTTTTTTTTCCCATGAATCAAGTTGCTAGAGTGACTGTTCAGTTGTTATTCAGTCCCAAAATAGCGCATCCATCTGCTGAACAAAGTGTATAATTAAAAAATTTATTGTTATATAAACTACACATTCCATAGTGTTCCCATATCAATTTTGGAAGATGGTAAGCCAAATTTGCTTCTGGGGCTTCCCTTCAGAATAATTTAGATTGACTCATGATTCAGCCCATTATTTGTCTATTAAGAAGCATAAGTTACTGAGGGGGTGTTGCTAACCTACCCCTGCAAAACAATTCAGCTGTAGAAGGACATAAATCATTATCTCCCAAACCAGCATAATTCAACCAGGACAGCTCTGTTCAACTCCAGTCTATTTGGCAAGTTACAGCTCTGTCTTTGCATCTTCAAAAAGCATCTGAGATTGAGGAAGGGTTCATGCATAAGGCTTCAACACTCAAAGCCAAACTTCCCTTTGTGTCAGGCTTCCTCCCTTAGTATTTTTTTAATTTCCCAGCTTGTAAGTTCTTCTTCCTCGTTATTTTTACTGTATCAGAAATGTGGTAGTCAAATCTGAGGTGAAGAACTGAGAATATAGTTTCATGCAGTCCTTGTTAGAACCCTTAAGGCCACTCAACTGTTAAATTTCAAGTTCATTATATAAAAGATATTTTCACAATTTAACTGGAGGTCAGCATCCCAGTATTATTATGTCTTCTGGCACCAGTGCAAAAGAAAGATTCACTGAATGCTTTTTGGCCTTTTTTCAGGTCTTAGTATAGTACTGAGATAATCACACAGCTCAGCCATGCTCTGCAGGCTCCAAATCAGATGTTAATGCAATAGGAAACTACCAGAAACTGCTGGGAGAAGCCACCCCAGAGTTGAGAAATAAAATAATTCAAATATGAGAGGATGCTAAACCTTTTATCAAGTTCTAGGCACATGTAATGTTGTTGTCTTCAGATATAACCTCGTACTGCTGCACAGAAAGTACAAATTAACAATAAAAAAGGAGAAAGAAAAAAAAAAAAAGATGCTTGGTTTAGAAATAGTAACGGGATCCAGAAAGACTTGAAAATATAAAATTGTCCATTACTGAGCTCTGAGTGATAAAAGGCTTAATGTACAGGTTTGTGCAATCTGAAATGTAGTCTAAAAAGATGGGAAAGGGTAATGGTATATAGTTATATTGTGAGGTTTTGCTGTTGTTGTTGTCATTTAGTTTTTCGGTTTGGTTTAGTTTTGGGGATGCAATTTTATTATTTTTCTTTTTGTAAAATTATATATTACACCAATGACATTAACTAATAATGAATTAATGGTCACCAGATAAAAGTTATTATGTTTGAACTAAAATCTAAAATTTGTTTTAGAAAATTTACAGTTATGATATTACTAAACAAAATTTGTGATTACTTGTGCTCCAGGAATAATTACACATTTAGAAGAGGCACTGTGAACAAAACACAGCCAGACATATGGACTGAAATCTTCACAGCTAACCAGTGGAATAGTACATGCTGTTACAAGATTATGTGTTTGCCTGGGGTTTTTCAGTAGTGGCAATCACTGAAGTACTCAGTGGAGCAAAACTGTAAAAATAAGAAAAGTCTATCATTCTTCCTTCTTATTTAAAAAAAAAAAAAATCCATTTTACATCAGTAAAGCACTCTTTGCTTCACTTTATAAGTTAAATTAAGCTTAGCATTACAAGATTTTGCAGGGACAAAAGGAGAAATCTAGCACACATCCTCCTTCTCTCCAGGTAAGTCAAACATTCCTATGAATTTTGACAGAATTAACATTTACTTATACTGCTCATAAAGCTATACATTATTAATCAGCTTTTCAAATCCAAAATCAGTGTTATGTAAGAGTGGTGCATAACACTTCCCTAGAGGAGCCACAGTTCTCAATAATACAAAGAAGTCAGGGAAGTCTGTAGCATTTAATAAAGTATTACTATAAAATATATGTAAACATATTTTGATACTTTGAGGTATAGTTGCATTATTAGGGTGGCTTTACTGATACTAGTTATTCAAAACCATTTCTAGATCATCAACCTAGTGATATAAAATAGAATCACAGAATACCCCAAGTTGCAAGGGACCCACCAGGATCACCAAGTCCAACTCCTGGCTCCACACAGGACTACCCAAAGATCAAACCCTATGTCAGAGAGCATTACCCAAATGCTCCCTGAACTCCAGCGCTTGGGCAATGCCTACTGCCTTGGAACAATGGCTGTTCCATGCTCATCTGGTGCAGACCCTTTCCCTAACCCCCAGCTGCCCCTCCCCTGGCACAGCTCCATGCCATTCCCTCAGGCCCTATCGCTGTCACAGAGAGCAGAGCTCAGCGCTGCCCCTCCACTCCCTGTGAGGAACTGTAAGCCACCAAGAGGACACTCCTCAGCTTCCTCTTCAGCTGTTCCCTCAGCTTTCATGAAAGCATCTTAAACCCTATATCCAAAATTATCACAATAATCCATGCTATCTTCAAGCATAACTTTGTTCTCAATAACTTGTGGTTGAGTTATAGACAGTGACAATGAATACAGGACTAATCCTGCATATGATCCTGATACATCTACTAACCAGTGAATGCCATAAGCACCTAAATAAAATTGTTCTAAAATATTACAGCACTTGTCTTTGTTAGCTCCAAACACTCTGGAGACTTATTTGTTATTAAGGCTCACCAGTCTCTGCAGCATTTCTAATCTGCATGATCAACTAATCAAAAGGCTGCAGGTGATTAGACAAAAATATATATGTTATGAGGACATCACTCCTTGTATTTGAGATGGACAACAGCACGTAAGAATTCTTTCAAAAAATGACTTTTTATGTATGTGTATCATGGACATGAATTATATTGGAGGTATAGTGTTACTAAAAACCTAAAATTGAAAATATATACACTTTTTTCAACTGATGCATGATGTAGGGGAATCTGTAATCAAGTAATTAGAATTAATGAGAATATTTTGTTTTTAGGATTCTTCTGCAGTCAAGATAATCATATTAGAGATAGAATCTGAGACACCTAAAGTGACAATGAAATGAGAGATGACAAAGAAGGTCTAAATAGCATGAAAACTAGAGATAAATATTTCTGGACAGATAATAAAAGTACAATCTAGACTGAAGAAATTTTAAACAACGAACACAAGAAGTTTGTCAAGGAAATGAAAAAAAATGTTAGGTAAGGAAGATAATGCATCCAAGGAATTATCTACAGTCTTTCTTACACCTGTTTTCCATTCCTACAGCTCTGCCTTTCCACCGGCAAATCCCCATTAAATTCAAGTATCCTACTTACTTTATATAGCTCCTGTTACCATAGTATCTTACTACCAGTTACATGAAATACCAGATTTCACAAGCTAAGAAAATGTCATTAAACAAATTTTAGAATGAGAAAAAGAAAAGATACAAATATGAGTCTTGTCGAAGGTCACTTACGAAGTCCAGTGCAAAGAAAGATAATAAATGTCTGTCAAATTCCATACTATCATACTAAGTGTTGAGCCATCTGTCTATTCTAAACAGATAGTCAGTGAACGTATACTAAGGATAGATGCTTTTGCTCAATCTTTGTGTTAGAATTGTCTCTTCGCTTAAAATAAAACAGGGATTTTTACAGAAAGCTGAAGTAGAATAGTGCCAATTTCAGGTGGAAAGTCTACGTACAGACACCTGCTCAGGAGGAATTGTAGGCTAGCTGTCCAGGTACACAGGCTATTAAGATGCCAACATTCAAAAAAAAAAAGAGAAGAGTTTTTCTTTTCTGAAATAATGCAAAGGTTGATGAGATATCATATGTACCAAAGTTTTTATAACATTTCTTCCTTGACAGTATTCACACATTTTCCAAACAGAACACTGAAACGTCTGCTGAAGTTCAACCATTCAACAGGTGAATGTATGAAGGCAATCCATGTGAAAAGTGTACCCAAAACCACATACTAAAAATACATTCATTCACTGGCTCACAAAAAGTTATTAAGCAACTCTTTATTGAAAAAGAAAGTTGGGTGGGTCACAAAGCGAAGATTTCTGCCTCACTGCCTCCAGAATGAGAAAAAGCGAAAAGAGGAAACATCACCTCCCAGTCCAGCACAGATTTTTTCAATGGGTTTGGGAAAAAACATCAGGAAGGACTGAATTATCCATCAGGAAGGACTGACCCTGCTGTGAGACCCTGTTAACAGCAGAGCTTTTCAGTTTTCTGCCCTCCTTTTTCTTTCAATCTATCTGTTCAACTTGCTTACGTAGATATAAGATTTTAAGAGCAATGATTGTTTCTTATCATATTTTGCTAACATTTCTATCTGGCACTTGTCTCAAGTGAGGCTTCTGAGCAGCAACACAGTGTCAGTTCAGGAGTTAAATGTAATATAGCACTACGCTATTCAAATAATCCAGTAATTAGCCTGCAAAACACATATTTATCACAGAATGAAGCGATACACTGGATAAATACAAAGTGAACAGCAATAGAAAACATAAGGTTTCACATTCTGTATCTGATGTATGACAGAATACATTTCTTGATATGCACTGACCAGAATGAATCTTTTTTCCTAGATAAAGTTCTTCCCCAGCACTTACAGTTTACTCATACAAGTGAGGCTTTGAGAAACAGATATGGACAGTCCCTTTTAACTAGGCAAAGGCAACAAAAAAAGTACAGGATTAGGTTCTGCAATAGATAGAAATACAAAATAATTTGTTTGCACTAGTCAATAGGCAGATGCCATTGACTATTTCCAAAAAGACTGAAATATCTGAATGAGCGGTAAATCGAAATAAACACGGAAATGTCCAAGGTAGCCATCATTAAAGTTAGCAATGGAAGGATTCTGTGGCAGAAATAGCAATATTGCCATAATGCTTGAATAAAGACTTCCGTTCAAGATATAGAAGTCCCAGTGACAGCAGATCTGCTGGAAGTGTTTAAATAAACAGATCTCCTCATGGCTCCTAAATGATACTGAGTTCTGCCATAACGGGAAATTTATTGCCACCATATCCCCGATCTTGACAATTTCTCATTACAGAGAATATATAGATTTAAGAAAAAATCAAAATTATAAGATAAATGATTACACAAATCACCCTTAAATTACAACTAAAATTAAGAGCATCCGTACTGAATATCCATAGAGAGTGCTACCATAGATGATAAGAATTTAGGAAGTAAATAAAAAATTAATCCTTGTCAAAAAGTTAAATATCTTCTATTTTAAGAACTCATTTGGCTGCAAATGGCTGTCATTCCTAATCCAAGTACTGTGCTTGCAACAGATGTTGCTTTAATAAAGTGATCTGGGCTGGAGATGCTTATTAAATTGCACACAACAGAGTAGGATTTACTGCTCCATTGGCTCATCTTGCTGGATTTCAGATTCTTCTCCCTTCAATGGAAACTTACTACTAGGCTGGCAAAAGCAGATTTCAAAATACAATGCAACAGGCTTTGGCAGATCACTGACGGAGTACTTTAGAGGATAAAGTAGTGCACGGTATAGACATGATAACAAGCAGGAACCCCAGGGCAGCTACGACATTGCTCTAAGCACATACTTTGCCAGTCATTCAGCTATCATGTCACTTACTAAGGACTAGCAGACCTATTCAGAAGCACTACTTATAAATATATAAATATTAACTGAAATTAATCAATAATTTCAGAGATGCAATGGTTAGGAGGACATCTTTATTCTATTCTTCAACTGTCAGTTGTGATTATTGTTTCATAGGAAATGGAAAAACATGCTTCACAAGTGCAAGAGACCTAAAGACAACTAAGTTAAGAATATAAGCTGCACTCAAAGGAAACCCAGGATCTGTTTCTGCCCAATACAACTTCTGTTCTGGTCCACTGAAGACATGTAGCTTTATTTTAAACAGAATTTCAAATTGAGGTAAAATATCTTTTAAAAAGAAGAGAGTCCTTATTGTTAGAGAGTGAGACAATTCACAGATTCAACTTCTGGTTATGTCTATCATCTCCCAACAGCGCTCTGCAAATACTTTGATTGGTGGATTAAACTTTGCAAGTAGTCTTTTTATTTATTGTTGGGTTGGTTTTAATATTGTGTGTAGATACTAATGTTTTCTGTTTAATGCTGTAAGACATATTAGCCTCAGAAATTTGTGCAACTGAAAGCTCCCACAAATTTTACAAACAAATATCAGAAAAGATGCTGCACTTTCAAATCTCTGCTGGCCATCTAAACTAATTTCCTGTTTGATCTGAAAAGTACAAATCCCAACAATACTAAAGGAAAAACACTTAACTACTGAGATCCCCAAAAGTGAACATACTTCCTTTTGAGATACTTTTAATAGTTGAAGATGGACAAATAATGGACATATAAGATGGATATATAATACAAAATATATATAATACAAAATACATATAATACAAAGATTGGGACATTTGGTTTATATTTGGTCTAATTTAGGAAAAGGAAATCTGAGCATCTGAAGTGGGAGATATTTTTTAATTTGGTATATAAGAATAACAGGAACAAATAAACCAATACAGATAAAGCAAAACTACAGAATTATTAATTCATTATTTTTGAGATTCTAAAAATATCATTTTGAATTCTTGCATACTGTTCATGCTTTCCATCTGTTGTTTCTCACCTATTCAGAAAATTAGGATCCAAATCAAAATTGCTTTTTCTCTTAAGAGGCGCCCTATGAAAGCACACAGAACGTACATTAAAAATATAAATATCACTGTTATTTAATTTTAAAATATCTAAATTCAATAGTTTCAAATAGTGAGTATACATTAAATGAAAATCAATCAGTTGAATCCCAGCTTAATGACATGAGCTGGACTTTCTGCAGTCATATACAGTTCTACAGATGACAACAATTCCCATCCTATTGTCAGTGATGGCTTCTTCATGCAAGCCACCAGAGGCATTGAAGCTGGCTGGCCTCTCAATCAATTCATGCAATGACAGCAAATTGTTCTTTAAAAAAAAAAAGATCTACATTCAGCACACCTAAAATTTACCTGACATATAAATGCTGGTTTAGAAGAATTGAATTTCTATGCATATTAGAACACATTTGCTGTGGCATTTGCTGTTACTTTCTGACTCTAGGGAATAAATTTACTTCAAAATCAGAGACTTCTTTCTCCTTTTCTTTGACCTGCCAACTACAATTAACAGCACTCAATACACTTATGTAAAAGTTAACACATACTGTGGCAAAAGTTAAAACCCAAATATAGAATTAGTATACAGAGGGCAGTATACACAGTAGAAGAGTCAGTGTGCTATGCTGTCATGGTTTTATGATTTTTGGTTATCAGTATTCCACATCATAACATCATGTAGTGCACTGAGAGTTCAAGTGTTCTGGGTACTTATCCCCGAAGAAAAGAAGAACTACATTCCCCAGAAGACTGTTTGCTGCGCTGTTATCATTCTGCTCAGGGGGAACAGATGTAAGGCCTTGGTAGGTCATCTGACTGGTTCTTCTTCATCAGACTCTCTCCCTGCTGCTCGACCAGACTGCGCATCTCACCTCAGCGTTATGGTGAGGGCTACCCAGCTTTTGGACAATCTCTCTCTCTCATTATATTTGATTTATTAGCTTCAATTCTAATTAAATTGTATTATAGTGTGTTATCTTGTATTCCGATACCATATTTAGCAAATTAGTTTGTTTCTCCTCAGATCGTGCCACTGTTTTTAATTATTTTGGGGTCCCGTTTCCCTTTTCCAGAGGCGCGGATTTTGCAAAATCCCTCCGCCCCGCTAATCACGGAACTGGGCCGAACCAGCCCGTAAACCGTCGACATATGTTCTACATGGTCTGTACAGAAACAGAGTATTATATTTCAAAAAAGTGAAGCTGTTATAGGATTAAATTAAAAATAAAATTAAGCACTACCACCTTTCAATGAAACCAATTTGTGAAGATAAAAGAGAGACACTCATGAACACAGTTTGTTTGTAGTTTAGGACAGATTTCAGAACATGAGGACTAAATAAGGGCTCTTTGTTCAGAAAAATGATTTTGTCATCTAAACCATACTAAAGGAATCACATGCAAGATCAGCTATTTATATATTTTATAGAAGTGCTAGTCATTACAGAGCATCTTTTGATATTTTGCAGAGGGTTCAATAGGTACAGGAGGTTATTCCTCAAGTCTAGCTGCTAAATTACTCTGTAAAATTGATTAATATTAAAATACCATCTTTCTATTTAATAGTGGTTAGAATTATCATGAATAAGAGAAGTTTCACAGGTTCATAGGAGTTCATAGGAGATTAGGAAGATAACCTACTGAGAAGTGATCTATCCTAGGAAGTTTAAAAAACACTGATTTCATTTATGAAATTCAGCTTCCAAATAGCAAACTGAAGCACTTGTATAAACTTTATTCCCTTTTTAAGCATCAACTAAATTGGTGACTCAAGAGAAAAGTGAAAAGTAGAATGTGAAGAACTGCTACTGCCAGTTTCCTAGGTTACGTAGCTTGGCTATTCGATCATATATTTCAACTTACTTTATCTATTCAGAAAACATTCAGGTTGAATTCTTTAACTTGAATGCTCATACAGAAATTAAGATAAATTAAGAGTGTCCGCAGAACCACAACTGCAATCACAAATTTGACAAAAATCCAAACAGCACAATAAGCTAAATTTGCATAAACAGCCAAACAGTCCCCCAAATTTCTATAGAATCTTAAAAAATTCTGAATTGAAGAATATTTTACTTCACAATTAGTAAGTAAGAATGTTGTTGTTGTTTAGGGCTATATTAAATCTATATTAAATTTTAAAGTTCCCTACAGAGCACTTAGAGAGAGAATAATAATTTTTAAAAAGTACTTAATCTAATTCCTGCTTTGTTATCTGTAATGAAAAGATACTTAAGGGCTACCTAAAATTAACCACCCCATTTTTTTTGTAGGGTGACTGAAAATCTCATACATTTGCGCAACTTTTTTCAAGAAGGTGGCTAAAATGATTTTAGAATTAGCAAAAATCATTTCAGCCACTTCTTCCTAGGGGGATAAAGAAAATTGTAATTTAATATTTCTATAGAAACACTCCTTACTTTCTGTATCTTCTTAATATCCATGCATTGTTGAAGAAAACAGTAACATCGTAGCACAAACATGCCAAAAGGAATTCAGTATACAACCTCATCAGAGGCTAGATTTTTCCTACACCCCAAACATCCCTTACTGGACTACTGAGATGCATTACCATGTTTTCTCTTTTTTAAGATGAATGCACAGGAAACCAACATTCAGTTCACTAATCTTACCTCTCTGCTTTCCTTTTTTGGAATATACTTAAGGTGTTAAATTTCAAATGATGAATATGTTGACAGGTAATCTAAAGGAATTCTCTTTTTTCCACAACGTTTTTCCCTTTTTCCCACCTCTCTTCATGATAAATTGCAGATGTTCAGTAACCAGTCATATAAAAAGACATAATACGGTTAAAACTGATATCACAAGTCCCGAGAGATGCCCTGCAAAAATTGAACTTGTCAAGTGTCGCTTATAAGCAGTGTTTTCTTTGCCATGAAAGTGAATCTTCTTTCAGAAAGCAGTAACTCTTCCTTTACATTTCATCAACAACTTCTTGACAATTCCAGACTTATTCCATAAAATGTTCTTTAAATATAGAATTAGAGATTGAAAGGAAAAGGTAAAATCCATACTAAAGGTACTCTCAGTCTAAATCATTGTGGTTAACAATCAATCTTGCACTCGTAGGTTTTTAAAATGAATGCTTACGTGAGATACAACCTCTCTTCCCAATTACTCTATTATTCCATATCTCTCTCTTCATGTTAGATACTGGTTCTCACACAAATTTCCTCTTCTTCATGCTGAACACAGAATCACAGGGATTGGAATTGATGTCTGGAGATTATCAAGTCCAACCCCCTGCTAAAGCAGGTTCCCTACAGTAGGTTGCACTGGAAAGCATCCAGGTGGATCTTGAGTATCTACAGAAAAGGAGACTCCACAATCTCTGGGAAGGCTGTTCCAGTGCTCTAGCACCCATGAAGTAAAGAAGTTTTTCCTCATGATTGGAAGAAACTTCCTGTGTTCCATTTTGTGCCCGTTGCTCCTTTCCCAGTTGCTGGGCACCAGTGAAAAGAGCCTGGCCCCATCCTCTTGACATCCACCATTTAGAGATTTATAAGCATTGAAAAGATTCTCCGTCAGTCTTCCCTAGGCAGAACAGCCCCTTGTCTCTCTGCCTTTCCTCATAAGAGAAATGCTCCAGGTCCCTCATCATCTCTGTAGCCCTTTGCTGGACTCTCACTAAAAGTTCCCTGTTTTTTCTGAACTGGGGAGCCCAGAACTGGACACAGTACTCCAGATTTGTCCTCAATAGAATAGAAGAGACAGAGAACTTCTTTTGACCTGCTGGCCACACTTTTTTAATATGCCCCAGGATACCACTCGATTTCTTAGCCCCTAGGGCACACTCGTGGTTCACGTTCAATCTATTGTCCACCAGGACACCCAGATCCTTGTCTGCAGAGCTTCCTTCTAGTAGGTCAGCCCCTAACCTGTACTGATGCATGTGGTAATACCTTCCCTAAAACTGTGCTTTTATTCCTTATTAGTGTTAGTTTTAAATTGGGTTTTGAATTCCTATCTATCTCTAATCATATGAAGATTAGAGTCAGTGGAGAGAGTAAAACTATTTTGTCTCTTATAAACAACTCTTCTGCACTGATTTCAATGTGGAATGAATAATCCACATTTAAAATATAGGAATTTCATCATGAACCCTATAAAAACCCTTTTTTGCATCTAGCATAAGTGAGAGTTTGTTCCAAAATGCAGTTAAACTGTGCCAGACTGGATACTATACATATCGATGGTGTGATCTCAATTACTGTGCTATGAATAGTTCTGATAACTTCACCTAAAAAAAAAAAAAAAGTAGAAGAAATAGAAAGTGTGTGCAGACAGAAAACAGGCACAGCAAACAAACACCAGCTGCTTGAGGTTAAATATATATATATATATATATATATATAAATTTCTAGATAAGGTAGTCCTCAGTTGTTTTCAAAATTTCTCCTGAAGTTTTTCATATTGTAGTTTAATAACAATTGAATCACAGAATGTTTTGGGTTAGAAGGGCCTTTAAGATCACCTAGTTCCAACCCCCCTGCTATAGGCAGAGACACCTCCCTCTAGACCAGGCTGCCCACAGCCCCATCCAGACTGGTCTTGAATGCTTCCAGGGAGGGGGCATTCACAACCTCACTGGGCTACCTGTTCCAGTGTCTCAACACCCTCACAGTAAAGAATTTCTTCCTAATATCTACTCTAAATTTACCCTCTTCCAGTTTATAACTAACTATTTCTCCTTGTCCTGTGGCTATATGTCCTTATAAAAATTCCCTTCCCTGCTTTTCTGTAGGCCCCCTTCAGGCACTGAAAGGCCACCATAAGGTCTCCTTGGAGCCTTCTCTTTTCCAGTCTGAAGAGTCCCAGCTCTCTCAGTCTGTCCTCATAGGGGAGGTGCTCTAACCTTCTGATCATCTTCGTGGCCCTCCTCTGGACCTGCTCCAACAGCTCCATGTCCTTCTTGTGTTGTGTTGTGTTAGTATCAGGCAGTATTCCAGGGGGAGGTCTCATGAGAGCAGAGTAGAGAGGCAGAATCACCTCCCTCCACCTGCTGGTCACATTTCTGTTGATGCAAACCAGGATACGGTTGGCCTTCTGGGCTGCGAGCACACATTCCTGGCTCATGTTGAATCTTCCATCAACCGACACCCTCAAATCCTTCTCCTCAGGGCAGCTCCCAAGTCATTCTCCACCCAACCTGTATCTGTGCTTGGGATTGCCCTGACCCAGGTGCAGGATCTTGCATTTGGCCTTGTTGAACTTCATAAGGTTGGCATGGGCCCACCTCTCAAGCCTGTACACGTCCCTCTGGACAGCATCCTTTCCCTCTAGCATGTCAACTGCACTACTCAGCTTGGTGTCATCTGCAAACTTGCTGAGGGTGCATTCTCAGCAAAGAGTTAAATCCATGTTTTAAATTCAAGTGAACAAAATGTTCAGGTGAGTAGGAAGACAGACATTTTGACTAGAAGGTCATGCTTCCATTAATAGGGAACTAATAGGTTTTCCAAATGAATGGTTTTTATTTTCAGTTTGAGGTGAGAGCATGAGGTGAGGCAGAGAGGTTGAAAGAAGAGTTTAATCTATGTATCAAGAACCTTTGTTGCTGAAAAGATATTGAATAGATGTATTCATCTGCAAACTGTAATGAATCCCTATTGAGAATTAATTATCCTGGGACTTAGTTTCCAAACTGGAAACATATTTGACCCCTGAAATTAATATCTTTTTTCACCTTGTAAAATCACAGATTAGATACAACTGCATAAGTTCAACATGATGAAATTTGTTACGATTGCTTTTCTGTTTTTGCCATGTTGGAATACAAGCATGACAATTCTTCTTAGTAGTCTCTTCTTACCTTTAGTAGAAAGTCTGAATTCTGATTGCAGCTCATCCCAAATAACATGACTGGCCTCAGTGACCAAGAAATTTAACAGTATTCTGGGGCACATTAAAAAAGATCATGGCCAGCAAGTCAAAGGAGGTTCTCTGCCTCCTCTATTCTGTCCAGTGAGGACACATCTGGAGTACCGTGTCCAGTTCTGGGCTTCCCAGTTCAAGAAAGACAGGGAACTATCTTTTTTGAAGAATGGGGAAAAAAAAAAAGAAAAAAAAAAAAAAAAAGGCAGACAGACCCCAGACAAGTGCTGCAAAGATGAGGAAGAGCCTGGAGCATCTCCCTTACGAGGACAGACTGAGACCTGTGGCAGTCCACCTTTAGCAAGGGGTTGGATTTGATAATCTCCAGAGATCAGCTCCAACCCCTACGATTCTCTGATTCTGTGTGTATCTGTCAAAATATCCCCCTTCCCCAGCTGAAGGTTATAGAAGGTTCTTCTTGTCTTAGGCATGCCAAGGCTAAAAAATAAGTTAAGAATTTACTATGAGTAGTAAGGTCTACAGAAATCCATTCTGGAACTAAAATAGCTCTGACAGAGAGCACTACTTATTCTGAAATATTTTTTTTTTCCTTATGGCCAAGGATGGGGCTAACAAGCTGTCCTAAGTCCCTTAATGTTTCAGTCTGTTTTCATCTTAAAATAGGAGTGTGGGAAAGATAAAAATTATTTATTGTGTTTTCATGTAAGTTTTACACAGCACTCCATTTATTTTAACACATCCAAAGTTCAGGAGTATGGGCATAAACTGCAATTCTACTCATCCCATACAATTCAATCCCTTTCCAGGAGACTGTATTTGTTTCTAATTTTCTTCTAAGTATATACACACACGCAGTGTGAATAAAAATACATATCTAGAAATTCGGGAAAAAAAAGACTATTCTGTAGATATGACAGAATGAGTATATCTTTGGACAGTGCAAATGCACGATGTGACTAAATTCACCATGCAATGCTAGCTGACTGGAATAAAACATTTCTTTCTGTGATCCTCTGTAGAAATGGAATAAATTTTTCTTTTTCAAGATTAGTTATACTGGTTTGCCTCCCTTGAAGTGTATTCAAATCTATATTACAGTCTTGGAAAGATTACATATGCAAGTCAATAGCATAAAGTTATACATAGATTCGGGCATTTTCAAGCTTGGAGATCTACTAAGCACTGTGCCAGTATACATTTCTCAGATGTATAAGTTATGAAAAACGATGAGTTTCAGCAAATGATGGTAAAGGTCAATAACACTTAAGTTTAATACTTTTAGGTCTCAATTATGCAATTTACTCTTATTTTCTTATCCACTGTGTTATGCATTTGCCTTAATTATCTGATATTCTATCTATTGAAAGACTACTTTGAGGCTATATTTAGAGAAGTAAGGGATTTCGCATCTCCAAAGCTACCAAACAAGATCTTGAAACTTCTGCCAATAAATAATGCATTAGCAGAATTATAGAGACTTTTTTCCTAGAACAAGTGATATTCTAGCATTTAATTTTAGAAAATTTACATGAGAATGAAAAGGCAACTATGCACAATAAGTGATGTCTAATTATTTATTAGAAGGTGACGACAGGAAAAAAAAAAAAAAAACAGGTTAGGAGTGACAGACATACTCAGTTTTATAATAATCTTAGATGATATCCAGCAATGCACTTCCTCAATACACTAAAACAAGACAATAAACAACCAGTAAGAATAAAAGTTTATTTAATGTATATATCTGATTAAGTTACACTTTGCAGTATCAACTCTTGCTCTTAAGCTAATTGAGAATTTAAAATGATCAAAATGATATAATATTCCGAACTTTAAAACTGTTCTTTTCACAATGAGGATGAGAATCAGGTGTTATAACAAATTCTAATTGCTGAATATTCTAGTTTAATATCATCTATTGTCAACTCTAAGAAGCAGTGAGGAAATTCAGGATTACTGTACCAGTCTACAAAGGAAAAACATTTGCTGTGATGATGCATTATGCCAGTGATAAAATTGAATTGGAAAAATTCTGAAAAGCTTTTATCAAAAATCTTTTTCACTGCCTGCCATAGTGAACCACGATACAATGATGTGAGAGAAAACATAAACCAACATTATTCAAGTGCGTTGAAAGCAAGAGAAGAACTACGAAACTCTTTTTAATTTCCTGACATTGACGCTTGCAAAGAAGGACAAGATGTGGTGTTTCTCTGGACCACAAAAAGGGCAAAAAGCTGCACCCTGTGACCAGTCTACCCAATCATTTTCTGGAATGCAGTCCATAGGTACATTTTCAATCATGACAAAGAAATCAGGAAAGATCTATGATTTCCTTTCTCTCCAAACATCAGACACTTCAATGCTAAATGATAATGTAAAATGTGAAGGAGGAGTTTTCTGTTTTGTTTTGTTTTTCCAGTTGTATTGTTTGTTTTTGTAGGGGGGAAAAGTGGAGAGCATAAAGTAATTAAATGGAAATTCACATTTTGGAAGTGCATATGAAGAAAACTGCCATTTCCCTACAAAGTTCATTATCAACCATTGCTGTAAAAGCGCATTCTTACTTTTATAGTTTAAAATAAATAAACAAAAAAAGAGCAACAAAAAAAAACCTCAAAAAAGCAGAGGGTATCTGTTATGGATAACCCAATTATCAGCACTAAAATTCCAGGCTGGTCAAAACTGCAAGATTTCATGTTTCATTAAATTGTTTCAAAAAGTGTTGGCAATTCTGTACAAGTATTCCGTCTCGGCTCTGAAAATGAGAAATAACTGCATAAGATGCCAGACTTCTTGGTTTGCCTCTAAAACAAAATCTCCAAGGATATGCCTACCTTAGATCAAACCAAATTCTATATATTCACAAAAGGGCTAAAGAAAATGAGCCAGAGGTGACATTCTGATCAGCAAAATAAGCAGCTTTGGCTCCTCGACATCTAATTGCTAGAACTTTTGTTCTATATCTCATATTTGACTTGAAGACACAATTTCTTTATTAAGGTATGCTGTATATATCAAACTATCTCCTACGCATGGAATTCCATTTTCTTTGTCATATTCTAATATTGATCCAATTTTACACAGCTTGAACTCTACCAAAATCAATGACATTGTTTTATAGTGTCTCAAGATGTTAGGAAGAACAGATCCTCAGCTCTTGAACGAATCATGAAATAAATAACATCCTTCTTAATACAGGATATATCTTCTGTGTGACACAGACATGTGGATAGTAAATATTGAAGTTTGAGTGCCACAAATTTCTCTATAATTATGTGCTACTACTCACTTGAAAATCAGAGGATTCTTTAATAATCCACGTCATTTGAATCATGAAAGATTGATGTGAATTTTAGCTGCATTAACTGGAAAGCCAAATTATCATATCGGTAGAAAGGCCTTGTCTGTGTTACTTTTTTATCAATTTAAATGTGAACTTGGAATAGCGTGTAACTATCTTGCAGTTTATGAAAGGTTTTGTTCCTGTGTTGCAACCCAACAGAAATTACGGGAGCACCAGGAGTTAGAAGTCTAACAGCATCTTATGGAAGTACACAGATATACATTTTTCACAGGAGACTAATGGAGCATTTAGCTTCTTCATTTGCTACAGCTTTCTGTTTCCACATCATGCCACCCACACAAGGCTGCTACACAGTGCAGCAGCTTCCCTTTGGAACTCCAAAGCTCTGTGATTGAGTAAGTTCAAAATATATATATAATTCAATTGGTAATTTGTATATTACAGGAATACATCAACTTTCTAGGATGCTATCCCTGGAACTCCTATTTTCATAAGAATTTAAGGTGGGATTTCCAAATCAAACCCAAACCAATATATTCCAGCTATGCTAAAGTCATTCTAAAGATAGCTCAATTACACTGACTTCTGTCAGAAAAACACTAAGTCTTTTCTTATTTCTGGAAAAAAAAAGACTGCAGAATTAATATGGTTTTCCCTGAAGACTATGAGTAAATAAGCATCAAGAGAATAAACAAACAGAAATTAAAAAATATCCACATAAAATCACAGTAAGATAATGAGGCAACTACGAACACTCTATTGGTTACCAAGAGAGACATCCCATAATTAAATAGAACTAAATGTCAAGGACGTTAAATCAGCATCAGTTCCTTACAGCCAAGAATACACACAATAAAGATTAATTTCTTTTTCATATCATTCACAATGTTTTGTGGAAAGGAAAGGTGGGAATATAGCATTAGATATACTAAAAAAAGAGTCAAAACTAATTTAATATGCTTCCAGTATAAGTCCCAGTAAAACCTTCCTATACATCTTTGTTTTTTTCCACAATGGTGACAAAGATTAGCAATTTTTCCTTGGAACTTTTTTCCATAAAAATTGGATAAAAATAAGATTATCACTGCACAGAACAATTTCTTGATTTCTTGTTCTGTTTGTTCATTTTTCATCTACCTCTGAAACTGAACTATAAATAAACCTTCAAGTTAAACTATAGCCTAATTGGAGTCACTCCAACTTGATAAATGATGCATTATATGAGCAGTAATGTACAGAGGACTAAAGATGAGGGAGGGATATTACCAGGTACACTACAGACTGAAGTCTCTTGCCTTTCATGTCAAACCTCATTTCACTCCAAGCAGAAGATAAGAGTAGTAGTGCTGCTTCCGAAGGAATCTGAAATAACTTCTATTCTTTTGACAACATGAGATTCTTCTGAATGTCACGTCTTCATGTCTTAGGATATGTTAAGACACAACTCCAAGGTCAATTAAGGTCAATTCCAATCAAACCATTCTGTGATCCTGTGATTCAAGGAATTATTTAAAATATTTTTCATGTAATTTTTTGTTACTGAAATTTGTTAGGAATTTTTTTTTCTTAATGTATCAGAATACATCAGGCACTCACTCATTCAATTTCTGAGCAATAATTTCTTTGCATGACCAGTCTAGACTGAAGTGGCAAGCATCTAAGATTACCACTACTACACAGACTACACATAGATACATTATGAAAGACCTCTGCAAATTGACAGATCCTTCCCCAGATGCCCTGTCAGTGTTTCATACTGAGCACATTGGATATCCATTAGAAATGTAGGTTGCTCTGAAAGTAATGCCTCCTATTTATTTCTTGAAACTACAAGATACAAAAAGCACAATTACACTGTTGGATAGAGAAAACTCTCAGAAACAAAACATCAGTTTTCAACACATTCACCACCACTAGCTATGCATTTTCACCGTCAATGAACAAGAGCCTGCATGCCATGCTCATAAAAATCTGTACCAGAAGAGGTGACCCACTGTTGCCATCACCACTGCTGAAATGCACCCACCACCTCAATGTGTTCTCATCCACCATTTGGTCTCCACAAATGTTCAAAAAGCATCAGTAAATGTCAGTGGGAGGCATTTTTTTTCTGCATGGAGGAATTCAGTTCCATATCTTTTCTTCATACGCACTTCCATGTCAGATGTCATTTTGTCAGACTGCCCCTCTGCTGCCATCTTCCACACGGCAACAACAGGTAATGAAATATTTGTAATGAAATATTCATGGATAGGTTCGGACTCTATTGCTATATCACCAACATCTGCCACTGAGGTTGTGGGTCAACATATTAAAAAAGGAGGAATTACTTTCAGAGGAGCTCTCGTGTCACCAAGGTGCTCCAAGAAAGGCTCAGATTGGACATTAAAAGAATTCTTCATGGAAAGGGTGATCAAGCATTCCCTGGTCTGTCTAGAGGAGTGGTGGAGTTCCTGGAGGTATTTAAGACTCTTGAGGTCAAGTCACTAAGGGTATGGTTTAACAATGGGACTCAGTAGGTGAGGTTGATGTTATGACTTGTTACATCTTTCTCAAATTACATGATTCTATGATTCTGCTACAGCTATTTATATGTCTAAACTATCCATAAGAGAGGCAGACAGAGAAGCGTCTCATGGGATATTGGTTGGTTGGTTTGTTTATCCTGTTTTCTTTACTGATGCGACATTATTATAACTGTGTCCAAATTAAATTTGGTACAATTTTTGTATCATTCCAACAGGATGTACAGGATAACAAATACATCAAAAATGGCTTTTTATTATAAGAAAAATCACTTGACAATTCTTCAACAGACTTAAATTCCCACACATCGATCAAAACTGAAGGCCAACAAACTGGAAACCTGAATGAGTTCAAAAGCCCCATTAAGGGACAACTGAAGAATTATATATCTGACTAGCAGAATTCTGCTGCAATGCTAACCACTAGACTGCAGAAATAGACAGCTTTGTTTAATAATGAGATCAGTATAAAGCCTTCTTTTGTGGAATGAAAAACAGAAACTAATTGAAGAAATGTACTTAGCAAATTATTTAACTATCATGAAATTTTTCCAAGACTGGGATTTCTTCCATGGAATGATTAATTTGTAACTGCAGTTTTCAGAAATTACCCATAGAGATGACTGAACAACTTCACATACAACTTTATATATTAAAAGGTATAAAAATGCTACTTAATAATTTTGTGTTCAGATGTAAAATTTATATAAAATACATATTTTCTGAGAACATTTACAAGTCATTATTGATGACTGCAAACATTTCCAACAGATGGAAAAGACATACAACTAATATTTCTGCTGCTGTTTTGAATCACAGTACGTTGATTAAACAGTAATGGAAACACCAGTAAGTCTCAAAATCTCTTTTTTATCAGGTCAGGAGAGTAAACATGCTTAGATCATCCTTGATTCATTTTTCCTTTAAAGTACAATTAAAAGAAGTTGAATTACATTTGTCCTCACCCTTCTTAAAAAGACATTTTGCAAATCTTTCCAGTAGACAGGCATTGTACTTGAACAAAACGTTTTGCAGCTTTTGAAGAATGCTAACTTTTCAAAAGAATATCTCTCTTCATACTAAAACCAGATTGAAACATCAACTCCAGAAGACGCAGTTCCCTGTTCTAGAACTCCAGGCAAATGCAGAGTCAGGTCGACAGACTGCCTCCACACTCACATGCATAGTATACCAAATTTGATAGCTATTTCTTTCCATTTCTGCTGTGCTCAATTCAACATCTAAATATAATCTGGTGAAGAAGTAGCGTCCAGTAACATAAATAAGGAACTGTTACCATGAAAAAAAAAGTTTAAGGGAACAAAACAAAGCTGAAAAGTATTGTAAAGCAAACATTATAAAAATCCCATTCTCCCATGACCACACTCACTTACTGTACAGCACTTCTGTCTATCCTGTAGTTTTTTCACAATACTGCATAAAATCGATTTTGAGATGCTAGGTTTGAAGAGCCTCACAGATTATCCTGTAATTTCTACACTCTACTGTCATGACTACTACTAAAACTGTTCCCAAACAGCAATATTATTTATAAGCAGCACTATGTTCATTTCAAGTTGTTCAAGCATGTAGGCACAGGAAGAGAACTAAGTGGTTAGTAGAATATGCAGGAAGGTCAGCTATAAAGCATACTCATATGGATTTGCTTTAATGACTCCCAGGTATAAGAATTTTTGTTTAACTTCTTAAGAAAGAAATCAGAAGTGGAACTGTAATTCATTACTATATTTCAAAGCAAAGAAATGAATTTAAAAAAAGAAAAAAAAAAACGTCTACTGTTACTGAATAATTTCTCTTTTCCTCTCTTCCAAAGATTAAACAACTTTCTTGACACAATCTGACATCATTGGCTAGGCATGTTATGTAGAGAAAACACTATTTGAAGGCAAGTATATGAAGTAACTTCTAAATAATATGTTTGGTCTATAGATCCTAAGATATCTCCCACCATCCAAGTCAGCCTCATTTCACGTGTATCAGAAGGAAGTAGCTGCAAATGCAAGCTGAGACAACACTGATTTTTCCAAAGTTATCCCACTACCACACAAAGCAGGGGTTACCACAGATTTTATTTTACTATGATAGGTCTCTTTCAAGACATGCAAAACCCAGAATTCCCTTCTTTGTACTGTATCACTACCAGAATTCAAAGTTTTTTCCAACTAGCACAACTCAACTAAGTAGTCTTTGCAACCAGCTTTGGCTCTTATCAAGGGCTAAAGAACTAAATGTAGTCACAAGCCTCTAAAACAACTGTACTGTGCAGTGCAAGAATAAAAAGGGGGTATTTATTTATTTTTTTTTAAATTAGGCAGAGTATTGAATTTAGATTTAGCTCTGACTTCAGCACTACATTCTTGGGTAACTTGCAGCATAGAATTTCCATCTGGGTCTCAAGCATTTTACATCTTTTGTTTGTCACAGAATCATAGAATGGCTTTGGTTGGAAGGGACCTCAATCATCATCAAAGCTCCAATCCCTCTGCCACAGGCAGGGCTGCCAATCTGCATATCTAATACTAGACCAGGCTGTTCAGGGCCTTGAACACCTCCAGGGATGGGGGATCCTGCTTACTCAAACTAAAAGATCTCTGAAAAATATGTCTACATGCTTGTGCATATGCAGTGCTTAGCAAAAGATAAATCTTATAATAGCTATTTTACGTATATTTCTCTTCTAGGAAAGGTCTCTCTCAAGATAGTGTCATTGACTTATTTGTCCTCAGGGCATCAGTAAAGCATGAAAAACTTGAATCTTCCTGTTGAGTTTGAATAGCAAGCCCACTCAACATTTGTTAAATAAGATGGATGTGACAGATGTACGAAGAACTATATAATAAATCAAACATTTATATTCTAAGTGCACAGAAGTAAATACTTATGGGGGAATAACTGATTTAAGTAGGAATCTCNAGCCCCATCCAGACTGGTCTTGAATGCTTCCAGGGAGGGGGCATTCACAACCTCACTGGGCTACCTGTTCCAGTGTCTCAACACCCTCACAGTAAAGAATTTCTTCCTAATATCTACTCTAAATTTACCCTCTTCCAGTTTATAACTAACTATTTCTCCTTGTCCTGTGGCTATATGTCCTTATAAAAATTCCCTTCCCTGCTTTTCTGTAGGCCCCCTTCAGGCACTGAAAGGCCACCATAAGGTCTCCTTGGAGCCTTCTCTTTTCCAGTCTGAAGAGTCCCAGCTCTCTCAGTCTGTCCTCATAGGGGAGGTGCTCTAACCTTCTGATCATCTTCGTGGCCCTCCTCTGGACCTGCTCCAACAGCTCCATGTCCTTCTTGTGTTGTGTTGTGTTAGTATCAGGCAGTATTCCAGGGGGAGGTCTCATGAGAGCAGAGTAGAGAGGCAGAATCACCTCCCTCCACCTGCTGGTCACATTTCTGTTGATGCAAACCAGGATACGGTTGGCCTTCTGGGCTGCGAGCACACATTCCTGGCTCATGTTGAATCTTCCATCAACCGACACCCTCAAATCCTTCTCCTCAGGGCAGCTCCCAAGTCATTCTCCACCCAACCTGTATCTGTGCTTGGGATTGCCCTGACCCAGGTGCAGGATCTTGCATTTGGCCTTGTTGAACTTCATAAGGTTGGCATGGGCCCACCTCTCAAGCCTGTACACGTCCCTCTGGACAGCATCCTTTCCCTCTAGCATGTCAACTGCACTACTCAGCTTGGTGTCATCTGCAAACTTGCTGAGGGTGCATTCTCAGCAAAGAGTTAAATCCATGTTTTAAATTCAAGTGAACAAAATGTTCAGGTGAGTAGGAAGACAGACATTTTGACTAGAAGGTCATGCTTCCATTAATAGGGAACTAATAGGTTTTCCAAATGAATGGTTTTTATTTTCAGTTTGAGGTGAGAGCAAGAGGTGAGGCAGAGAGGTTGAAAGAAGAGTTTAATCTATGTATCAAGAACCTTTGTTGCTGAAAAGATATTGAATAGATGTATTCATCTGCAAACTGTAATGAATCCCTATTGAGAATTAATTATCCTGGGACTTAGTTTCCAAACTGGAAACATATTTGACCCCTGAAATTAATATCTTTTTTCACCTTGTAAAATCACAGATTAGATACAACTGCATAAGTTCAACATGATGAAATTTGTTACGATTGCTTTTCTGTTTTTGCCATGTTGGAATACAAGCATGACAATTCTTCTTAGTAGTCTCTTCTTACCTTTAGTAGAAAGTCTGAATTCTGATTGCAGCTCATCCCAAATAACATGACTGGCCTCAGTGACCAAGAAATTTAACAGTATTCTGGGGCACATTAAAAAAGATCATGGCCAGCAAGTCAAAGGAGGTTCTCTGCCTCCTCTATTCTGTCCAGTGAGGACACATCTGGAGTACCGTGTCCAGTTCTGGGCTTCCCAGTTCAAGAAAGACAGGGAACTATCTTTTTTGAAGAATGGGGAAAAAANTTTTTTTTTTTTTTGTTGAATATTCTATCCTTCTTCAAACTAAAATCTAACCTGAGTGTTTGTATTAAAACTGAAATATGCGAAAGAATTTTATCACTTATTCTGTATTAAGATCCGGAAGATACTTAACGAAGCATTCTGGTATTAATTTCTGTTCTCAAGAAAGCACAAAGTTAGAATTTATTTGTTTTCCTGGTTGCTAGTAGAAGAGATTCAAGGAAGTAATGTTCTGATATTATTGAGAATTAGATTGTACATGAAACAGAAACGAAGCCTCAATTTGAAGATTTATTAAATTATTTCTTATCTTGGTCTTTCCAAAAGGGCAGCTGCCATAAGATGGCCAGCAATTGAAATCAGTAATGCAGCATTAAGTGCCCAAATTAGCCTTGGGAAAGAAAGAAATTGCTAGAAAGTTTGGGGAGGGGGAAGAGGATAAGTCCCTAGTTTACAGAAAATATTCATTAAAAGATTTGAAATTTAATGGGGGACAGCTGAAATGTGTAATAAACATGGGAAGGGGGATTGTTTTACTTTTCTCTAAGAAAGGGAAGGGGATGATGAAGAGCTGAGATTCAGGAAGCAACTAGTTTAATTTCCACTCCCAGACTGAAAGAAGTTCAGTCCTGAGATACATATGATGTGATCAGAAAATGTTCCACCATGCAGTGATGTTCAACCGTTACAGAACAAAGTAACAACAACAACAATACAGAACTGATAAATTACTATTCAACCTATTCACCTATGGTATGCTTCACTTAATGAGTGATTATGTCCAAGAAAAAATCAGCAAAAGCACTGGCTTAAAAATAACCAAAATATTCAGGAGATGAGTGGTAATTTTCTTTAAAATGCAAAATGGATACCACAGAATAAAATATCTGTAGGTCATCATCAAGATGAACAGGATGAGTTCAGGAACTTATAGGCCAGGAAGGAAAGTACGGATACTTGAGACAAGATAGTAGGAAATCTTTCAAGATTTAAAGAAATCACTCAATCAGACTGCTAGATAGTCCCTGAAATCCCAATTTTCATATATTTTCAGGAATACATATAACAACTATGTGTTAGGAACAAAATAGAACTGACCTTATCTTGGAGCAGGAAGACCAGATGGTATACTGAAATCTCCACTCTTCTTTCTATCATTTGATAGCACCAAAATCTGAGAAATCTTCTTATGAGACTGTTTCAACCAAACTGAAACTTTGGTCTCTCAGTACAACATCTACACATTTCTTGAACACCTACACGGACAGTGACTCCTCCACCACCCTGGGCAGCCCATTCCAGTACCTGACCACACTCTGGGAGAAGAAATTTTTCCCATCAGCCTGTTCTGCTCTGATCTAACAAAACTTTTCAGAGTTTGATTCTAGATTTAAACTTTGCCAATCTGAAAATAGCAAAGGGGGATAGGTAGTACTGAGTAATGTAAAGTTCATTTGTATTAGAGGTGGAAGTATATTTTGCTAGGGGAAAAAAAAATAGTTTGTACTACTAGGTAAATCACTGCTGTTAGAAAAAAGAATTTGGGGTAGACAGTTTTGTTAATGCAACCACTCCTTCAGCAGCATATTTTTGACTATTATAATGAGAGTGAAATGAATAATGAACTCAATGTTGTAAAAAGTAATGGCTCAGTGCTCTGTGGTAGTCATCCATCTGAACAAGCTACGATGAATTTATTGTGTAAGTGATAGGATACAGTCACATAAAAGGTTGTTATAGAAGTCAAATCTTGCTGGTTCCACCTATATTCAGTTTTCCAGGTTCTATCTTTTATAGACATAACTTGAGATGAAGCAGTGTTACGTGCCTGTCAGAGTGCTAAGTTATGCCACTTCTGTTCTATGGCATTTTATATCACTGCAAGTCAAATTTCAAATCATAGTTAATAGAAACCATTATGCTGTCAAGATATTTCATAATATTAACCATGGATTTATACTCTTTTTATGCTACTATTTCAAAACACTTCTCAAAAGAAATGTTTTGCAATTTACTATGTTAATTTCTGTGTTACCAGATCTAATGATTTTAAAAGATATTGCTGACAATATCTTTTATAATTCTTTCCTTATAAATTGTAATACCTCTTCCAGAAGACTATTTTAACCTGCTTCAATGTAAGGGGCTCTTGGAAAGTATGACAGCAAACAATTAAAACTTAATTTTCATTTTGCTTTTCCAACTACTATTAATAAAGTTGAATTATGACTCTTACTCAAGAAAGTTTACTTCTACCTATGTCTCTATTCATGGAAATACTATGAAACTTCATTGAAGTAATGGTCACATTAAAAACATTTTGTATAATTACAGAAAGAAAATATACTGACGAAAGAAAAAGACCTAATCATTAAGCTTTTCACCACACTTCACTTGATCCTGCAGTATTAGATAACTGTAAAAAAGAAAAGTGTCTCTACATGGCTGTACTAAACAAAAAAATTCTCTTGAGAAATCTTATCTGCAGACTAATATTCTATTATTTCTAATAATAGAAAATATGCCACATAATAGTAGAAAAGTAGACATGAATTAATGCAAAACTTTCAATGGTATTTTTAAAAGTTATCACAGAATGCTGAATACATAGAGCTAACTAACTTCAGTGAGACAAAGTCAGAAAATGAAGTAAAGAGTCTGTGTTATAAGCAGACGTTTGTACATCACAATAGTGCAAACAAGTAGGAATTCATTAACTAATATTTTGGCTATACCCATCTCCTACTGAAATCAACAGAAGACACAAAATCATGAGTTCCTATTTCTTTATTACATACTGAACTGCTATATAGAGACCACATCTCAAATACTCTGTTCAGTTTTGGACCCTCACAACAAGAAGGACCACAGAACTACAGAATGACAGAACTGCAGAGGTTGGAAGGGACTTCAAGAGATCACTGAGTCCAACTCTCCTGCTAAAGCCGGTACGTTACTATAGGTCACACAGACAGGTCTTGAATATCTCCATAGAAGGAGACTTCACAACATCTCTGGGCAACCTGTTCCAGTGCTCCACCATCCTTACTGTAAAGGATATCAAGTTGCTCTGTTTTTCTGAAACTTATTTGTTCACATTATTCTCCTAAAAAAAAAAAAAAACAGAATAAGGAAGTGTTCACTGTTTCTTTCATGTCATCTACCAAGGAAAGAAAAAACGGTGGGAAAACTGGTGAGAAGAGACCTCATCAGTAAGTTCGATAATTTTTACTGAAGTTTCCGGCATCAGTTACCCATCTCACAACTAATACAGTCAGTTACACAAACTCAGTCTGCAAGTAAGAGAATGCTATGGTATTCCAAATCTGAATGGATACCTTGAAAGCATGAAATTGTTATAGACAACCATATAAAAAACTGGAATGTCTCCAAAATAAGAAGCTGCTTCAACCAAATTTTTTGCTCAACAAATAACTGCTATTAACATTTGATATGAAATGTATGTGCATATCTGGTCATGCCAAGGGGAAAGCTTGACAAAGGGAGTTTTGACAGGACTTCATTTCTATTAAATAGCATCTGACCTTGAGTCCAGAAAATTCCCTAGAGGATTGTGGCAGGCAACTTTTTCTTTTTTAACTCTAAAGCCTATTCATCTTACTTTAAGGAATATCCCATTATTAGTTTTACATTTATGATATGTATATTCATATACTTGTCATTGAATTTCTTGTAAGGTGGGCAGGACTCACTATTTCTGATAAAGTCTGGTTTGTCTTTAAGAAGGAAAAGGCTTTTCCAAATTTCACCCAGAAGCTGGAAAAAAAATTTAAGTTTCTGTTTGAAAATGCTTTGTCTTAACAGTTCCTTAGTTGTTTTTTGTTTTTTTCTTCTAACCTATTTTTAAGCATTTTCACAAGGTATCACGCTGTTTTTTAATACAAAGAAGTAGCAGGGAAAGGTATTCAAATAACATGTGAAAAATTCTGTCAGTTAAATTTACGTGGTTTAGGATTTCTTTTTCTTTTTCCTAGCATTAAAGACATGTATTATAATACTTGGCTGTGTTTCAACAGTACTTTAAGTTCTTACCATAACAGACATACCCCAGCCATTCTTTTCTACAAAGAGACTTTAAAATGAAACAGTGAACTGCTACTCAGGTCAGGGTGATATAGTTACATGGTTTAAAGTTAAAAAATACTGTATGAGAAATACATTTTCAACTATATTGAAACTATATTCCTGACTATGAATCAATGTCTATATTGTAACTGTCTACTTATAGTATAAGTACCCAAATATAGGTCAAGGGTTTTTATATACATACAAGCGTGTGCTTATAATAAACACGTATTAGGCAAAATAATGTCTTATTTTGAAAAATGGCAGTTCTTTATATTGCAGAAAAGGAGGAATCATTTGTACCTTGTCTAGTAACAAAAACATACGCAAAATAAGTCATTTCATCTCCTGGGCCCTTTCATTCCTATATTACTGTTACACCCCATAGCATGATGCATTTTTGCCAGCACCTATTGGGCTCTGAAATTTTAACCTTCAGGTATATACATGACTTAAAATTTAGTAGAAACTACATTAAGGTGAAAACAACGCACACTTTACTTGTACCAGAAAATTCTATCAAGAGTCCTAACTCCAACTTAGTTACCATAATGCAAGAGAACAAGGCCACAAGGAAAAGATTCATCACTGATAAAATGTTAAATAGTATAATATAAGAGGAAGAGATGGCATCTAAAGGGACCTGGACAAGCCTGAAAAGTAGGCCTACTTGAACCTAATGAGATTCAACAAGGCCAAGTAAAGTGCTGCACTTACATTGGAGGAATCCCAGGTATATGTACAGACTGGGAGAAAATTGCTTGAGAGCAGCCATGCAGAAAAGAATTCAGCAGTTCTGGTGGGTGAAAATCTTGACATGAGCCAGCAGTCTGCGCTTGCAGCCCAGTAGGCCAGCGGATCCTGGACTGCATCAAAAGAGGGGCAGCCAGCAGGATGAGGGAAGGGATTGTCCCCCTCTGCTGGGACCACAGGAAGTCTTGTCTAAATAAAGGAAATAAACTGTCAATAATATTTTGCTCCTAGTACAGAATTAAAGAGGTAAAAATACTAACTACATACATTCAGGTATAATCAATTTCCCATGTGAAACCCATGTTTTAGATAATTTTTTGGTTGTTGTTCAATATTTATTCATACACAGCGTTAAATGATATCACCTCTATTTTTTACCCATTTCTAAAGCTGAAACTAACCCAACCTCCAAGACTCATAATAGACTGTCAGGAAGCACCTAGTGTCACTTCATTTAATGTCTAAACTTTCAATATAATTATGAATTATGTTTTTCTTCAATATAATTATGCATTTCATTAAGAAAACTGAAGAACATTATACCATCCACAGGAAGGAAATAATAGGAAATTCTGTACTTTCAGAAATAAAAGATGTGCATGTCGTTCTGCAGCCATAAAAGAAGTAAAGGATCTTCTGCCATGGCAGGGGATTGGAATTAAATGATCTTTAAGGTCCCTTCTAACCTAGCCCATTCTACGATTCTGTAAGAGAAATAAAGGTTTTTTATTATTATTATTTTTACTTTATTTAAAATGAGAGAGGATAGCAAAAAGTTAGTTTCTCAAGGTACACACATTGTTTGTTTCTACTTCCCAATAAACGCACAAGCACAGGAACTTACAAATCTTGTAAAGGAACTGTAACTTCAGTGTAAATTTTTGCTGTCCTTAGATACAGCCAGCAGTTCATACTACTATGTTTAAATTTGTACCAGATGATAAGATCAGAAGGAACAGAAGGGTAGCCTTACTTTAGCACTAAATGAACTCATTGAAATGCTCACTAAGATAAGAAGAATATAAAAGTCTAGAGAAATGTAATAACATCCAGAGTAAACACATGCCTTTGCAAATGCCTATCCAAAATCTCTCTGTACAGTATTTTAAAGGCAATTGCATATTCAGTCCTCATACAATTCTGGCTGTCATTGTCTGCTGAAGAAAGCTTGGAAATATTGAAATCTGGAACCAACAATATCAAATGATGATTAATTGCTTCAAAGAGATCAGTGAATAAAAATTTTAAAAACACATGGAAGTGATTACACTACACTTTCCCTTAAATTTACTTCTGGGCAAACAAGACAGCATGAACAGGCTCCACTGCATTATATTACATTATAAAAAGTGTTGAAAATAGTTCATTTTAACAAATCAGTGGTGTCAAAATTCTGTTGGTTAAAGAAATTGGAATATGTATTTCAGCGATGTCTTCAAAAGTTTCTTCTTTCTGTGTTACTGATCAAATGAAAGGATTTTCTTGACAACTACGGCATGACAAAGGGAACAACCATCCTGAAGTATATAAAAAGTTTGGGGGGGTTAAAAATACCAATGTTTAATACCAATGAAACAAAAATGCAAAAAATATTTAAATCATTCAATGGCCAATCATCCAATTAACTCAATGGATTTTTAGAATCATTTTCATAGCAACATGTTAGTTCATTTTTATTAAAGTCACAAGGGTTTACCCTTGGAGTTATCTGAGCACATTGGCAGTAACTAAAGACAAGAACTATCTGATCTATTTATACACATCTGTATCTAATGTTTTAATTGACACATTTCTTTACAAGTGGATACTCAAAATAGTTCAGTCAGATACTATCTGTTTAGGAAAGCTTGCTAGTTTTGGTATTCTAACTTTGTAAACCATATCAAACTGTGATGATTAATTTGCAGTGAAGAAACTTCGCTAACTACATTATATTTTCAAAGTATATTTATGATCCATGCTTTTAAAATTATATCAACACCTAAATAATTAAACAAAACCCTTTTGGCAACAATCTCAATGCCAATATTTATACCAAGTCAATGCTGCTGAAATATTCAACCTTTTCTACAACACAATGGGAAAGAGGATTCCAAAGTTTTTAATCATGTGCCTGTAAATGAGACCTAAATAGCAGGTAATGAAGTTGTTAATGATTAGCATGCTAATTATAGAAGCGCGACAAAAAATAGGATTAATTTTGCAGGCTTTTTCAAACATCCCCTCAAATACTAGAATGCTGAAGATTCCCTTATAAGCGGAAACATTTAATGTCAGTATTATTTACTATACCTGATAAGATAAAGCAAAAGACTCTTTCAATCCAATTCCTACTTTGAAAAATTTTGATTTGCCACTTCAGCTTCTACTTATTTCCTTAACTTCATATCAGTGAATCAACTCATGATTAATTCTCTACAAGTAATATAAATGGAGTTTTAGAAAAACTATAAGCACAGACTCTGCTTTTTCTTTTTCTTTTGTTTTTTTTTTTTTTTTGTTTTTTTTTGTTTTGTTTTTTACTATATGATACATTCTCTTAAGAAAAGAAAAGACCTCACATAGCAGATTTTTCATTTGTAGAAGCAAAACTGAGGCTCTGGCTTTGCAATAGAACTGCATCATTAAAAAATAGGTCTTCCATGTCAAGAGCCATCAGTTCTAAAGAGACCACGAGCAACTAGTGTTGATACCCAAGGCTTTTTCCAGAAGCGAATACATAATGAGTCTAATGGACTGAACGGCAAGGAAAAATTCAGATTGTTTATCTATCTGCACATATCAGGACCAGAAAAGATAAAAAGCAGAAATGCAGAACTAAAACACCAGGGAAAAGAGCCTGTACAATGGAATAATATGTTGATACATGAATATGCCATCTTCAATTGGCAAATGTGGAAATAAAAATAATTCATACACAGACGCGGAGATATAATATGTATCTATCTATGTAGAGGGAGATACACGAATTTATAGGAACAGGAGATACATTTGTATTACACAGATGCAACCATATAGGCCAGAAAAATATTTTGGACCTACAAACATGCTCTAGCATAGTAAAAAACCTTATACTGACATTTCTGATCAGCTTTGCAATGTTTAACATGAGAGAAAACAAGGTGAATCTTAAAAGTAATCCATAGGGAAATAATTTTCTAGTGTTTGATTGAAAAGTATCTATAGAATTTTCAGACGTATTTCTGTTAGTGCAACATGCCAACCATTTATGTTAACATGCTGATTTATGTTACTGTTTTATAACACAAGAATTTCCAATTCTTATGTACTTCAGAAGGAGTGAAGATTAGCTTGTTGAGCAGCTATGCTGTACTTCATGAAACAGAAATGTCACAAGGTACTATTTTCAAACAATCTTCCAATGTAAAGACTAGATTTGCAGCTCTCTTTTCAGTAGTATTTAACAATCCTTTAAGAATTATAAGAGCTCATGACAGAGTGCAGCTTTGTCATATTCAAGGAAACAAATTTTTAGGCATAAACATAAATTTGCTCAGACCTTTTTTGAGATAAGGAAAAAAAAAGTAGTTTATGGAGGAAAAAAAAAAGGAAAAAAGAAAAGAGCAAATAGCAAACTGCTGCTATATTCAAGAAAGATCCTGCTGAATGCACTTTTCTGTACCTGGGCTCAGTTTCCATACCTAATCTGTACATTTGAGAGTCTGGAGAATATGACAATTCAGTTTTGTTTGTATTGCTTCAAGTAGAATTATCTGATTTATTTAGCTAAACAAAAAGAAAAACTGATTGTGCCAGGTTCTGTTTACATATGCATGGTTGCTAAATTGTAGCATGCAGCTAACTGGTAACATGCAGCACTGTCCAGTCATTCTAATTCAAAACATGCATATATCAACTGCCCTGGTGGCTCTTTGTTAGTAAATTTTAATGAAAAAGAGCATTCTGAAGTTGAATGCCAGCTCCCTTCCCTGACCGTTCCTGTCCTTTCTCTCATGGAGTAAGGATTCAGCTGTAAAGTGAAACTGACAAGCAAATTCAAACATCATTTTTCTTAAACATATTTTTCCTTTGTAGACTCCAGCAATTTCTTAAATTAATGCAATTTTGTTTTTGCACTATGCATGAAATATTTGTCAGATAGAAAGCCTGAGTAGAAGATACTTCCAAAGGGAAGCTTAAGAGATTCTTCCACTTCAAAATTCTCCAGATAAGGTTTTACCTTAACAGCTCTCGTTTGGATAGATTTAAAATTTGAAAACAAGGCAACCAAACCTAATGTGGCCAGACTTCATTTCCTCCTATCTTTTCTTCAGGAGGAGTAGGTTTAAAAAGAACAAATTATAAAAATGAACAGCTCACAAAGATGTTGCAAACATTCTTCATTGACACTAACATGCAGACAACATATTATTGCTTGTTACCAAGATACGTGGCTATTCTCTTCTCAAGGTATATTTAGTATCTTTGGAACGCATGTTATGCAAATAAATATAATGGTTGACTTTTCAGAAGGCTCATGACAGTATCACATTTTGTGTATCACAACAATCAGATGGCTAACTAAATCTACTCATCTTGAAAGAGGAAATCTTTGCAAGATTTTAGCCTAACAAGCATAAAATGTTTTCTTAACAGTATGTAGAAGTTGCATGTTTTTCAGTGAGAGGACTGTGGACATCTGACAGCACTAGATGACACAGTTTGTATGCAGTGAAGAATAAGTGTATGGAAAGCAAGATCAGGTTCCATATTGCATTTTGATTCATTATGTGCCATCAGCATTCTAATCACTAATAATCACACCGCAGTTAAAAATGTTAAGCTCCACAAAGAAACAAAGAATCCAAATATGTTTCCTTTGCTATTCTATACTTACCCTGCTTCATTTAGTTTCGAGAACCCCACCCCATGATCACAATCAGTGGTTCTCTAACTACTGTCTTCCTCCCCCATGATAAGGCATGGATTTACATTGCAGACATTACCTTATCACCCCAGCTAGTTAGGCTGAACAGAAGAAAATTTTATAGAGAAAGAGATGCAGTCTTCTCTAGACAGAAAGAAGCAGCAGGACTACTCCAGTCTTCTGAGAAGTTCTTGCCTTTTTTGAGAAAATAATAACCCTCTCAATTTCTCCCACCTTCCTTTTTAAACATATTTCTCATCTTCATCCTGAAATAAAGGGAAATACCTATGGCATGAAGATTCTCTGATGTGGAAGAATGGAGCAGAACCAGCCAGAGCATAGATACGTGTTTCTCCCTTAAATATAGGGAATTTTGCTCCAGACTTCTAGAAGACTCTGAGATTTTTCAGATTCTAGGTGAAGTACACATAACAGACAGTTAATAGTCTCATATGTGTTGCTATGAATTCACCACTTTTGACGTGGTTTCTACCATTAGATTTTCTGCTCCCTTCTCAGACAGACAAGTTTTATGTTTAATACTTCAGACTGAACCAAGCTTTCCAAACCTTATCAGTAAGGAGAACTATTAAAAAAAACAACAAAACTATCTTGGTAATACCTCAGTCATGCATTCCACGTACTCAGTTTAAAATTAAGTCAGCAAGATCTGTATACCAGTATCCAGCACTTTAACTCATCCCATCTGAGTGGCATACTATTCCTCCAGCAGCAGGAGAGACACTAGACTTCAAAGTGGGACTTTCAGCAGCTTTAGTGGTAAGTTGTCAAGTTGTCTTTCTGCAGCATTTGGAGCTGCAACTAAACATTAACCACACCAGAGAGGATTCTCCTGTGCCCAAGTAATGCACATTTAAGAAGTCATGTAGAACTTCTGAAGTCAAGTAGAATACATAGAAAACAATTCTCGGGAAGCTTGCAGATTCCAGTACCTATCAAACAACAGTTACAAAGAACATACTGAATATGTAAGATATAAAAGGAGACTGATTTTTATATTCTGTACTCTGTATGGACATAAAATACTATTTTGTGCTAAACACTGAAATGCAGATTTTTTTTTTTTAAGATCACAAGTTAAGCAGTTGATTCCACACTTCAGAACAACACATTGGTGGTAAAGCTGCGCAAGAACTTAAGCAGAAACGTATTCAAAATCATTCATTATCTCATCAGTGTTTTATTTTTTATTATAAGCACAATTTTAGTAAGTATGCTAAATGTAGGAAGAAAAATATTAAACAGTATTATTAACTGCATCATTACAGCAACACTTTGCATCAGAGATCACAGTGTCTCTCGAGAGTTTTACAAATATGCTTCACTTGCAACATGTGTCCATACCTTTTTGTCCAATATCTGACTATTTTAAAAGTCCCATATGTGGAAGCTAAATTTACTCTACACCAGTTTTATCAAGACAGTGCAACATACTATTATAATGAGGAAAATCTGAATTTATGTACTTTCCTCTTAGCTGTCCTCAAGAAAGAATTAGCCAGGACCTTTCCTAACTTGTGTTTGACATTAATGTAATCATACAGTATTACCAATATTTTTCAACAATGAAGACTTGTATAACAGAAGTTATCCTCTTCAGCAGTAGCTTACCTAAGCCAGTTTTAAGCCCTAAGCCATGCTCTTAGAGTCCAAATGCTAACCACATTCTTGACTTTTTCTCAAAATAATTCCTATCTATATTTCTCTTTGACTGATATTAAATACTCGACACATGATTTGCAACCGTGTTTGCTGTTCCTCATTGTAATGATAGAATCCCTCAGGTACCTTAATTTAGAGAAAAAAAAGGCAGTAGATTTCAAAAGTGTCAGTAGAGTTTACTCATTCCTGCTGTGGGAAACAGTCTTATGCTTGATAGTAGTATTGTAACTGATGCTGTAAGCAAGGCCATCTATCTAGAAAGCACAGAATAACCTGCAGTACAGAACGAAGTTTCCAAAGATATCTTTACAGTAGGTAACTTCCATAGTAGAAGTTATAAAGAGACAGGAACACCACAAATAGTCACTTTAAGATATTTATTTCTGAATTGTATCTGATGTATATACTTAAATTTCTGTTTCTACATTTTTCATTTGCTGAACTAGGAATTCAAATGAATGGTTTTAAGTCCAGTTCTCAGTACACTTTAGGTCATTTTGTTGTAAACAAAAAGCATATCCTATTCTTGATTTGATTCTAGCATGTGCATTTACCTGATGCTCACCCAACCCAGATTCACATAGCAATATTTAAAATTGGTCAAATGAGAAGAAAATACTATTTATGTTTGTTTATCCATATACTTCATGGAAGACAGAAAAAGAGATCAAGAATGGCATAGATTAACACTGAAAGAAAGCTGATGGAGAAAGGAATTAACCACATTTCAACTCTTATTACAGTGTCAGAGCTAATAATAAAGTAACTTATTTGTCCTAGACATTGTTCCATACAATAAATTTGCATATTCTTGTATTAATTACTTTAGTTTAAACACTACATTTGCAACCATTACACTTTTTCCAATTTCTCTCTCTCTCTTTTTTTTTTTTTAATTATGAGAGTTTCTCATAGTTAAAATAATTATGAGTGTGGTCATCTAAAGGTGTACTGACAACCATAAATGCTGTAGTTAACACTGCAAGGTTGAAAAGTCCAACTCTAAAGAAATGTGTACGATAATAGAATTTTCACTCCCACAGGACTATGAGCAGAAGCACATCTGTCAGTTTGAAGCAGAAACCCAAAAAACCAATCCTAGGTATTGTCAATAATAAATAAATATTCAGAAAACAAGAAAATGCATAAAGGTACTTAAACAACCTGCAGTTACCAAGGAAACCAGCAAGACTGACTCAACACTTCATACTCTATTTCATTATCATTCAGTATCTTATGAACTCAAATGGAGAAGCACTGTTCCTCTTCCTATGAAAACCTAAGAAATCACTATCATAGGAGATTAAAGTAATCTAGAAGACATCTCTTGGATTTATTTATGCGCCACCAAGAGCTAACAAACATTAAAAATAACTAAACAAACAGATAAACTCACTTGTCAATAGCGAGATGCAAAATCCAAACTATCCCTGAAGAACATTAGAGAAGTGGAATAAATTTGCAAATAATAGATCTGTGCAGCTACACTAAAATACAGATAGATACATTCTCAGTAGCTTTGTATCCAGCCTTCATAAAAGCTTTCTAACGTGCTAAGTCTACATTCTTTAGGAGTTTGGGAATTTTTTTCCTTGATTCATTGCCGTAGATTTACACACACTGAAATTCATCTGCCACATACTTGCTACCATGGGTATGAAAGCGCTACTGGTTTCCACACATTACGGTAATTATTATCTCCTTTAGGTTTTACTTTACATAAAATACAGTCATCTGTCTTAAGAGATAGCTGTATATTTATTAACATCTATTTATTGTTCTGGCATGCTCAGAGACACGTAGAAAGGGAAAATAATGGTAAATGTAATTAGATCATTTATTATAACGTCCCTGAAACATTCAAGAGTCCTGAATCTCAGTTTTGCACTACAAAGTGGAAGTAGATACAGTACCAAGCAGAAAAAAGAATGACGTCCTCTCTCCTCAAACAGGATGACAGTAAACCTTGTAATAAATCTTTAATGAACATTTTGAAGAATTTTAACTACATGCAAAGAGATACTAATTTTCTTTTAACTTTTGTGAATGGTTTTATTAGCTTATCAAAGTGAGTCTTGGTATGGATCTTGGTTCAATAAATAAATGAAAAAAACAGTGAGAACATGGGGCATCCCATGGCTCCTGCCTGTGCAGCCAGACCTGGAAGCCAAAAATGCTTCCTTGCATGTACTTCACAAAAGGAAA
>JACDJE010000421.1:282175-363188 GCA_016647715.1 Pavo muticus
AAAAAAAAAAAAAAAAAAAAAAAGAATGGCTCCTGGACTTTTTTGATAGATGAACAGAATTCAGCAACAACTCTTCGGTCCAATCAATCCATCTTATAGAAACTTCCTGTTTCATTTTAAATGCATACTGGGAAACTTTTTAATTCAAGTCAAAAAAGCACCTTCACATGAGCACTTCCTCTTCTTTACGTAGTTAATGTAGTTACTAAGAACATTAAGAAAGCTACCTAGATAGTCTTCTAATGAAATAACTCCATTAATATACTACTGCCATTATTTGCCCATGCTTCACCCTTTATTTTTTCTCTGAAGGCTTTTATTCTCCTTTTTCGAACAATGCTGCCAATTTAAGACATCTTCATTATATAGTGACAAAAAAGCAAAGCTTTAAGCACTCCAGTTTAACACAAATTTGCCTGTTTTTGTTACTGTGAGTCAAGGCAGCATGCTAAGCCACCACATGGCACTCAGCACTAGACAGATACATAAAGCTCCTTTCTCTGCTATGTATTTACATGTCATGTGTTTAAATGCAAGAAAACAGCAATTTGCTCTGTCATTTATATCTCAGAATTACACTAATGATTTTATTTCTTGGTTTAAAGGAAAGCCCTCAACTGTGTCCTAGATTAATCTGTAGTAACTTCAACAATATACTTACAGCTTTCCCTTGTATATCATGCACTTTAAATTGCTTAAATAAGGAAGTCTTTTTCTTCTTATTTGAATGATTAAAAAAACTAATTTCAGGAAGCAAAAACACCTCTAATTTCCTGATTGTTCAGATTAATTATGAATGTTTCTGATTCTTATTTGAGAAGCCTACCTCAGGAATTTTTATCTGATACTTCCATCATCTACCGCGTTATACTGTAATACTTCAAAGTAAACCAGAATCTCCCTCAATTTTTACTTTTTTCTAATTTAGATTTATGCCATGGCCTACAAACAGCACTACATGAGTTCAATTACAGTGTTCTTACATGATTTGCTTATGAAATTAAATACGGACAAATTTTTTTAAAGTGTACAAAATTCTTATTTACAAAGGCTACTCCAAAAGCAATGCGTCCTATTTTATTTTGTTGGCTCAAGACATCAGAGGCAGATGTTTGTGGTATGGCAGTAGAGGTTGAACCTTCCCACCAATATTCTGTTAAATTTTGTTGCTGTGAGACAGATGGCAGCAAAGGGGCAGTCTGACACAATGGTGTCTGACATGGAAGTCTGTTTTAAGCACTCCCACGTAACTAGCAGTCAGAGACAACGGCTTTAAATTGCTCAAATATTGAAACAGACTGCCAGGAAAGTAGCGGAATCACTGTCTTTGGAGGTGTTCAATAAACGTGTAGATGTGGCACTGAGGGAGATGGTTTAGTGAGCATGGTGATGATGTACTGACAGCTGGCCGAGGTGATCTTAGTGGTCTTTTCCAATCTTTATGATTCTTCCAAAACCCGCCCTTCGGATGAAGGTGAGTGCTGTAAATATTACTTTATGTACTAAATGTTTTTGAAATGACAAACATAGAATTTAAGTTCCTAAAGCAGTAACAAATGTGTAAAGATTGACTTTAACTTAAAATCTCACAGCGTAAAAGCGTTCTATAATTTCTTTATCTATAGATGTCTCATATGAGTTTGATTCCATAGTACTGTAAAGCCACTAGCTCATTCTCCAAGGGAAAAAAATAATCCACGCACTGATTCAGAAATATAATAGCCAGTAGGAACAGATCGTGTTAAGTTAGTAGAAATTCATAAGTAATAGTCTTTTCAAACAATATTTGATAAATAAATTAACTTGACTTAGCAATATGCTACATCTACAAATAATGTGAATACTCTCTTTAGCATAAACATTCTTTGAAGCAGCTCATCTTCAGCAAATATAACCATAATGTAAATTTTAAGTGAATAGTTAATGTTCATTTTGAAAAAGTTCTTCCAAAAATTAAATCCTATCAATTCACGTCCCGAAACTGGTGTATTAAAATAAATATCACTCATTTTCTCAGCTAACCAAAATTAACTAGTAGGTCCCATAGTCTGCCACTTGTTTCTCAGCTGCTTAGCTGTATTGATAAGTGTACAGTAGCTGCTGTCACATGTGAGAAGAATTTAGATATATACTCTCAGAAGTAATCTGCTCAACGACTGCTCAGCTGACTGCAAATAAAACTGGAAATAAACAAGTACCTTTTAAAATTCAGTGGTAAATTGTAAGTATAACATGTTACCCAAAAAGAAATAAGCACAATCGAATGGAATTGAACAAGTTCTCCCATCGCCTTAAATAAAAATACAAAGTAATATGTGTTTTTTATTTTATGTCTTGGCCCCAACAGTTGGTTTGTATTTGTGCTCACATACACTTCACTAAAAACAACATTGACTAGTTTCTGGATGCATAGCCAGCAGCAAAAGACTGGTTTTGCATGATCTAACCATAGTACTTGAACTGCAAAAAGAAGTTTGGCTCTAAGATTTTTTATTTTTAATAATGAAGATGTCAGAAAAACATGTGAATGATCAATACGCATCTTCTCATAAGATGATCAATACATCAGTTTGACCCTGAAGAGATATGTAATGCTAAAAGTGGCACTAGAACACAATTTCAACCTATTGATAAAAGTCCTCATTTAACATAAGCAAATCAGCAGAATGTACTTTGTTAGGAAAAAATAATGAAAATAATGTAATTGCACAACTAAATAAGACAATAGCCACTAAGCCACCTAAACTTTTCAGTGCAGAGGACTAGATTAGAATTAACAATTTATTTCCTGTCTTACACTTTCCTTCCCACCACTAAATAAATACTTAATAGAAAAGATCTGACTCAAAGTAAAATATCTCTTAAAAAAAGTAACCACGGACACAAATTCTGTTTTCATTTTAACCCAATCTAGTTAAAGAACCTCTGGGCTTACACACATTTTAAATGGGATTTAAAACACTTCAGCTGTTTGTTAGTAAGTACTTGCTTTTTATCAACAACAAAAAATTACACAGGAGACATCTTACACTCCTGTTAATTCCACAGAAAACTCTTTCAATTAGGTATAATTTAACAAGGCTATAAAATAATTCTATTCAAATAAAGTGAAAACCTGTTCGGTTTTTACCAGAACTTTAAATTACATGTCATCACTATTTGTGACTCTGTTTGATACATAACTGCTTCATAATAAAAATATTTGTTAAGTTTGTAGAAGAAGAGATCAGGAGAACATGAAATCATGTGTGTCTTTCAGAAGTATTGCAAATCCCACTGCACGTCCTGTTCAAATGCATCTCAGATTTACAGTTCTGACCACTATCTACATCTACCTTTACACTTATTTTCCAAGTTGGCTTCCATTTTTGCCAACAAAATGGAATTTTTCTAATTTCCTAAAGAAAATTTCCAGACAAAATAAACCTTGTGATATAATATAAATATGAAATTACTAAGCTTAGTCTTCAGAGCTCAGAATCATGGTGTCAGAATACTGAAATAGGTTGAGGCAGGGATGGGTCACTCTGAAGCTATGGTAGAAAAGACCATTCGTTACTTGTTGTCTCTGCTCATCTTTGCAGTGGGAATTAGTCTGCTATTTTGCTTCTAAGAAAGAAAATTGGTCTTGACTCTGTGCTGCTGCAACAAATCAACCAGAAGTCCTCCACTAATGCTGGGACACAGCGTTTTATAACAAATGTTCTTTAAAATACGAGAATAGAAAACCACAGAAAACTTACAAGTACTCTGCCAGTTAGTGTCTGGGCAGATATCATGACTCCTGCCCAGTCTTTCACGGAGGTCATCCATCCCACTTCTGCTGCCACATTCTCCTCTTTTTCATCTGTTGGTTTGCAGGCCCCATCTGCCTGCGTATCTCCACCACCATTGATTTTCTGGGCCTCCTGCAAAATAAGGGTTTGGGTTGTTAATGTTTAACAGTTTGACAATTAAAGTCAACATAGAGTTATTGCTAGGAAATGCTATGAGCAATCCTATGAACAAAATAGTCCTGCTGGATTCCTGCTATGTGAAATTAAGCACCCCCTTAGCCATGTCTCCCCATAAGCAGCTATTCAGTAAGGTGCCTGACTAACAGATAATATTCTTCATTACATTAAACTCTAAAGGCATATATTTGGCATCAAATATGCTGTATGTTACTTCCTTACATGCAGCATAATCACCAAGACTCAAGTATACAGTTACAAAGCTACATGTAAAAGAATTTAAGACAAATACTGAAGGACTGCTTGATCTGTTAGTTCAAAACAGTGTGTACTAAGTGTGAACATGAAATACATACAATTTTAAATTACTATCATTACAATTAATTATCCGGGTAAGCCTTCACTAAGAAGCATTATATAACAAGACAATAATGCACCACAGAGAATCTGCAGGGAGCTGCCATGCTACCACTGAACCAGTGTTTCAATGAAAGTGTGTAATATATCACAGTGAGTGGCTCTCCTAGAATAGATAGCTAGAAATTAAAGAGGAGCCTCAGCTGCACTAAGCTGACTGATGAGTCACACACATTGGAATTCAGATCAGTCTCTTCACAAATGCTGCAGCAAGGATGTAACTGCCTGCTATGTGCTACAGTCATGGATGCTGCACAAAAATCAAGGGAAAAGACAGCAAAAGCCAGTTTAGATTGTACAGCATTTAAAACAGATCATATGCAAATATCAGACTGCCGTGAGCATGCTTTTGGTGACAGCATAATACTACTGACTTCCTAAATACTTGACAAGTTACATTAAACAAGAAAAGCATAGGGGAGGCAGCAAAATTCCATGCTAAGGTAATACTGAGCACTTGAACTGCACACAGATATACATTAGTGCTTCAAGAACTCAGCACAGACCAACATCTTGAAAGATCTTGCTTATAGATCATTCTCCTATAGGCCACTAGGAAGCAAAAGTATTGTCATTAACCCTGTTGGGGACTCCTGTTATAAAAGCAAAGATGTTTGACACTGATTGAGTGATTATTACTGCAGTAGTAATACATAACACGTATTGGGGTCATAATTTGCAGCTGTGAGATGACCTTGAGGACACAGGTGGACATAAGCATAGTGGCATTTCTTGAAAGCAGTAATGAACTAATAAAGCAGTTACACTGAATCTATCAAAGGGCAGTGGAGCAGCACTAAAAATGTAATATGGGGACCAATAGTTCTTTTTGTAGAATCTCAGTTTTGCATCATAATTATCTAGTCAGATTCTTGCCTGGTACTCTCCTACTTGAAATATAGGCTGTCTTCTTACTAGCAATGAGCATGATACGGTCATATTGTTTATAATAAGTTACTCACAGTTACAAGAGTAATTCAGTGCTTTCTAAGAAAATAACCACATAAAAGATAAGAAACTACTCCATATTTGCATAGCTGGACCTCATTCTTTGATAAATGTGGATTCAATGAATGAAATGTTTTGCACTCAGCATTGAAGAAAACATACAGCATTACTAAGTTATGAAGTACAGAAATGTGCTCATTGCTTAGGCAGAATATTAGAATAAAATAAGAATAGAATATTGATGTTTAGTCAATATCCAAGGCCCTGACCCCTCCTCCGAGGCCCCCCCCACCCTACCCATGGCCCAGAACCCCATGTCATCACAGATGAGGTCCTTCAGCTCCCCACAGCCCTAACAAGCCATGGGTGCCGTCAAGCAGGGCCCATTAACCTGGCCATCCCATAACTGTCCTTTATCACTGGAGTTGATCCCAATCCTCACAATCATGGGCTGACATCCTGGCCTGGCCCAAGAGCAGCACCTGGACACCAGGGGCTGCTCCTTGTTGTCCTGGCTGGGGGGGCTCTGGCTGCCAGCCCGAGCGGGTCACAGCCCTGCAGCAGCCAGACTGCCAAGGATTTGTTAAAAATTACATGTGCTCCACACTACTTAGTTCTCTCTTCCCACCAGTTTATCTGCCTTTTGTGGCTGTTAAAGCTTGTATTTCAGACTGTAAATTTTTCACATCAGATTTTACTTCACAATTCTCTTCTGTGAAGCATGTGGGCCCCAGTTGGCTACACACTTGCATACACTGAACAAGCTCACACTGGGTATTAATGCAGTTTTCATAATAGGAGAGATGTAATTAGCTCTTCTGCTTGGATAAGAAACTGAGACAGTAATGAAGTCAGAGGCAGAACGAGGATGAAACTACAGATTTTCTTGGTTTTTTCCTCTTAGCATTCCTATTTTAAATCACAGGCACACGCACCTTGCTGAAAAATATCCCTAATTAAGGATTTTGTTCTAGAAAGTCACAGAACCACAAGAAATTAAATAAAAATATCTGAATAGAAAAATCCATTTTATGGCAGTGAACTTTAAAATATTAAGGTTGAAAAATATTATTGTTGCTTACATGTTTCTTACCCACAACCTTCTTGTCAATGTATCAAACAATTTACAAGACATAATAATTAATAAGAACATAAAAATAATATTTCCTAACACTCTATAAAACTAAATAAGTTACTTTGTTAAAGGAGAAAGGTAACTTATATTTTCAATACGTTCTTGTTCTCTAGAGCTCTTTGCAGAGTTACATTGACTTCTGGTTGCCAATTGAGCATAGCAATAAGATGTGAAAATTCTATTCAAAATATGACTATCTGAAGATACTGAAGTCTGTAGCACCGGGGCAGCTGTACTTATGCACTTATACTACTTATTTTGCCTCCTTTAAAATCTCCTCCACCCATTGTTTCTTAATTAACATATTCAAACAATCTTTCACTGCTAAGTGTCCTTTGGAGAAGAGTCTCATGATCCATTACATATCAAGCCTAACTCCTGCCATCACTGTAGCTATGGCTAATATTCAAGCAAATTATTGTCATGTAATAATCATATTTAGTTGGTATGTTTTCATATTTTTCATCTCCATGGCTTACTTAAATGTCAATTAAATATGTTTATTCCATTATGCAGTTTTGCAGAGATCATTAAGGGAGATTTGAAGGCCACTTTCATTTACAGTGTGTATAAATCAGTCCTGCTATTAACTGCACAGTCCTGTCCTACTGCCATTTCTTCACCTCAAAGCATTAACTAACCAACACTGCAACCTGAAAAAAAAGGTGCTTAACAGTAACCTGACAGTGATGGTATTGTTTAATTATTTACAGGCTCAGTAGCTACAAGTAAGACAATACTATCTTTATGCAGTTTGCTTATCTGTTGTTTCACAAAGAGCTCATTATTTTAATTACTTGAAGATAGGAACATTCAGGTAGATAAAGTGAGAAGTATATTTTATCATATATCTTTCCTGAATTTAATGACAAAACAGAACAAAATGCATGATGAGGAGGGGAGGGGAATGGAGGAAGCAGGACTCACAGTTCTAGCAGTGGTTTGACACGGTCTTCTATCAGAAACTTCACTGTTTTGTCTTACATTTTCAACAGTATTTGTTTAGATTACACAAGCAATGGGATGCCTAAACATAGGTATCCTCAGAAAGCAGACTTTAAAAAGAGAAAGACCCTCATGAAAGTTTTTCATTTCTAAAATGTAGTCCTGCCTGCTTCACTATCTCTCTCTCTAGAATATCTGAACAAAACCAGAACTACACTCCATTGAACTTAGAGCTGAATAAAATAAAATCAGAAAAATATTATGAAAACTTAAGCATCAACTGAGAGTAATCTCATTTCTCAGAAACCCTAAAGATACAGGGCAGTATGGTAAGAGCTCTCAGACCCTGGTAAGCTCTCTAAAGTGTTAGTATAGAGAAAAATTTGATTATTTATTAAAGTATGTTAGAAAACATAGGAGACAGGGAAGTAATGTGAGTAAAAATAACTGAGTTAAAATGTGATGAAGCAAAAGTCTTGATTACCTAAAATTTAACTAGTATGACTATAATATAAAACTCAAGTATCACTGTAATGGGAATACTGAGTCATGCCCGCATCACACACATTGAAGGAGTATGGTCAATTAAGCAGATACTTAAAAACAATAATTACATGGCCTTAAATAGACTATCTCGCCATGTTGATAGCTCAAAAAGCCCAAATATTATATTGTGTCCTCAGCAGCTGGATAACATACTGTACATGTCAAAACATGAGGTACCAACTGAATACCACGACAGATGTTCTCAATCCGTTCTAGTTACCATCTGTAATTTTCATTACTAAATTAATTCATTATTAAATACCAGTTCATTCAGTGTAAATAAATAAATAAATAGATAAATAAATAAATAAATAAATAAATAAGCAGTTTGCCTGTTCTACTGCAGTTTATCCAACAATGGAATGCAACAGAATATTAACAAAAAAAAAGCAGATAAGGTGAGAAATAAATAGCAAATAGCTGTAGGGACATGTACAAATCTCTTCAGAAACAGTGAGTCTTGGAGGAATGAAAAAGCAAAGGCTAAAGTAACAAAATATCAGATGAGAGGTACTCTCTATAAAATGGCCTATCCACAGTACTTCTTAGAACGTAAGGTTTGTAATCAATATTAGGTTGCATTGACGTCAGCTATCATACTGTAGCTACGGCTTGGCTAGTATAAAAGGATTAATTATTGATATCCAGAAAAACATTATTCCTTTCACTGAATAAAAGGCAACAGAATCATCTGTGGAAAACATGACTGATGAGATAGCCAAACAATTTTATCTCATAAAATATTCACTGGCGGTGTAACCTGGGTTTTGCAAATTTGGCAGGATAAGAAAAATTAAGTCCTAAACAGATTCCAAAACTTTTCTTATGAGCTTAAGACTGACTAACGATTATGTTTTCTTCATTCTTTCAGAAGTTCCTTTCCAGTCCTTAGTTACAACCAGAGCCTCACTTTCTTTGCTGACCAAAAACTCCTTACTGTGAAAGCTCTAGGTTGCAGGGCCAAATGTTTTCTTCTTCCAGTGACAAGCTTCCTTGTTGCATTAGCACATACTTTCAATAATCCTGACATATTTTTTCCTTCATATTTCGAATATGTGTTATTTGTTTAGAATCTTCTTTTTATTGTTTTGACTGACAAAAATTGCTGTGGTGGAGGAATTAATGCTAAAACCTTGACCTGAGAGGCAAAGGTAACTACTTGAGTAAAATGCAGCATTCCAGCCATGATCCACAAACAGCGTAATAGTTTGTCAAATCACGGGTTCCTGAGTGTAGTTCTCGCTTCATAATAAAATACAGCAGAGACCTACATTATCTGAAATTTTAACAAAGTATAAAAATACCTAGTTAAACATTACATGGCCCTCTAACAACAGTTTTTTAAAAAATCAAAATTAAGAGACTGAAAGAAGGAGAGCAAAATTCTTACAACTGAAAATCTAGGATAAAAGAAAGTCATTTCAAACTTGTGTGCATTTAAATGGACAAACCGAATCGTTTTTAAGAACTTATGATGCTTAGTACAAATTAGCAAAGTTTTACAGCAATAGTTATATAAACATTGACTACAAGTTCAGAAGTTTCTTTGATCAGTTTCCTTTCTATTTACTCATAAAAACAAATCTACTAGCTTCCCTTTGTTATTTCTGGTTGTATAATCAGACCATGCTTATAGAAATAAACTAAATTTGTTACAAGTCTAAATAATAATTTACTGTCTACGATAAACAAACAAACCAGGCAAGTCAGTGATGTGAAAGTTAGAAGTATTCACTGAAAGTACTTAAGAAGTTTTCAAAATAGGATCCACCTGGTACCCACAAATTTATTTTCCTTTTCTGTAATCAACAGGCCATTCTTTATTAATTTCCTGTAAGAAGACTGAACTATTATTACATTAAAATATTCCCTAAAGCCCCTGTTCAATTATAAAGTAGCAAGGAAAAGGGCAAAACAATCATATCATTTTATTAATGGGGACAAAGCTTAAATCAAAGGAGACCTATCATTATCATAGAAATAGGTGTATTAAGCAGATCAGATACTTACTATGTAAAACAGAGGATTTGTGTTAAACAATCTATGTTGTGATTCAAGCAATATATTGCTACCAATTGTTCAGAAAGTGTATCTTATAAAGAACTTCAGAGTAGCCATGCCAGATTACCAACATTTAATATGACAGACACTAAATTTGTAAAAACATATGGGGTAATGTCAGAAGGGGCCGAGTTATCAAAATTGTAAAATGAGATTGGTTGCTTGATGGAAAACCATAAAGTAGGGAAAAAAGGTGTACACATTTTCTTTTACATCCTCCCATTTTGTTTTCTCCTAACAGAAGCCAAATAAAAGAAAACACAATTGCAAATAAGTGATACAGGATATTATCATTAAATGAACACTAACAAATTATTCACAACCCACTGACTGTTTAATCCAAGAGAAACTTCTTTCTGCCACAGATGCTAGAATATTTTATGTATCAATAATTAATCAATAATTTGTTATAAGCAATAGAAAAAAATCACTTATTGTCTTCATACTTAACTAATTTTTGTGACACTATATTCACTGCAAAACAAAAGTCTGGAAGCACTTCCTCAACACAAGAAAAAAAGAAATAAAGAAAAAATGACCTAAATCTTTTATATTGATTATAGGAAGTATTTTAGCTTATTTCATATAATTTTGTCATTGTTGTTAACATTAATACCCAACTCCAAAAAAGAAAAAAAAATCAATTGTTTCAATCACCCCTTCATATTCATTTTTATTAAAACTACTGGTAAAGGAAGAATAAATGGGAAAAAAAAGAATTAACTGATTTTGCCTAATTTTAAGACAAATTACCAGTAAATCTTCTCTATATGATTCAAATTATGAAAGAACGTAAATGGTAAAAGCTGAAATAATGAAACTGCTGAAAAGCCCCTTCTCTACCAGGAATGTTCATAATTAGAACAGATCATTAAAAAGCTCCAGTGGTAGAAGTTTTATTTTGTTAATAGATATATGTAAATTCAACGTGTAAAATAAGTTGTCAAACTGCTTTGCAAGTGAAATTAATTTCTCAGTATCTTTCCACTAGCATGCTTTCCTCCATCCTGCTTTGCTGCAGAAGAGAAAGCTTTTATCTATTAGCAAACAGTATTTTATTTTTTATTGAAACTTTATTTCATGATATTGATTTTGCAATACTTTCTTCTTTGTGGAACAAGAAGTATAAGAGAGCATGAGATGCCAGACTGGACTGTAGAGGGTAATTCTTCCCACCTCACCTTTTCTCTTTCCGAACTCAAAGTGAGAAACAGTACAGTTAATGGTATGTTCCAATAGAGTAATTTTCAAAGAGCTCAGCTGCTGTGTATTACAGAAGATGAGAAAACTAGAGCACCTAGCACTAGCAACTCTTTAACATCCCTTTCTGATAACCAAAAATCACAGACTGGATAGGTCAAAGAAAGCACAGCTTTAGGAACAGTCGCTAACCACAAGGGACTACTCAAAAGCTGGTATCTTGGCCCTGGCACGACAGGTTCAACTCCTCATTTTCATGAACTAGAGAACTCCCTAGAAAAATTGTTCACAGAAATCTTAGGTACTCATTTCATTCAAATCAAATGTTTGCATGTGGGAGGAAAGGACATGAACACTTGCTGTTTCTATTATACAAATAGGACATATTGTTTGAGAGTATAAGCAGCCTTCCTTGAGTCAAATAAACTTTATTTGTATTTACATTTTTATAAGGAGACTTTATAGTCTCTTTTTCAAGATTTTTCAAGAGGTTTTAAAGCTAACAGGATAAAAAAATAAGAAGGAAGGAGACAGTGGGACAAAAATAACTGTGAGACTTGCAATTATAAGTATTTGGTATTGCCATTAAACACATAGATCAATGCTGACTTGAAGAATACAAAGGAATATATCATTATTTTGCAAATTTGCCAAAACAGTCACCTCTAAGGACTTTTTTGATTCAGAAGTAGTAATACAATATTTATGCTTATTGCATTAAAATTACAAAGGAGGTTAAAATGAATTAAAAGCAGCTCCGTAGGATATAAAACAGTTTCTAAGCCTTTGCTGACATAGGAAATTAAGTTCCAGCATGTAGCATATAAATATTTGAAGAGCAGAAAGTCAGCCAATAAGTAATTAAAAATATTTAATATCACACAGCACTACTCACCTCAAAGATTACAGAGTATAATGTGGCATTCAAACTGGAAGAACTTTATGGGAATTAGAGTGAGACAGAGCACATAAACAAATGGGCAGGAAACTGGAGGAAAGGTACAGAGCTGTAATTTTCAAAAACATTAAAAATGCAGATTTAGTTGTAAAGCAGCAATTTAAATGATTATTTTGAAATAAGTGAGCATTTTGCCCTAAAGGACCAGCCATTTCAGACTAAGAAATGTACAAGTGCCATTACTTAGTCAAGTAGCTATGACCTCATTCGTTACAAACTGCTATGGAAACTATTTCTGTTTAATCTTAAACTCATTACTCCATTACATAGAAAACTAAATGGACAAAAGTTTTTAAACCTACTAGAACAAAAATTTATTCTTATTAATCAATTTCTTTTAGGTAAAATATAGTATTTCATTTCACTTTCCAGACAATATATATCAGCATCAAAATTATCCAGAGTTGGATCTTGTAGACTACATATACAGCAACCAGTACATTTATGATGCAAATAAACAAACAGCTCCCGAAAATTTCATAGACACTGACTCAAATCTAAGGCAGAAAACAGGGGAAAGCTAAATTTTTGCTTGACTTGCATACTATAGCTCCATAAATTTTGATTCAAACCCTATAGAATGAGAACAAGCCCAGTGAATTCTCTTTGGCTTTCTTAACCTCATCTTGAAAGCCGCATTACAGGAAAAATTAATTCTCCCTACCAGAAGCAAAGCAATACACCAAGGGCTGAATGAAAAAAGGAACAACCAGCTGGAGATAGAACCCAGCACTGCACATTAAATATCTGCTTCCACAAAAGCATGTGGTATGGCCCCAACATAATCTGTCATTTAACAGTTCTTGATTAAGTTTTTGGGATTTTTTTGCTTGTTCATTGTGTGGGTTTTTTTGGTGGTAATGTTTGATTTTGGAGGTTTGACTGGGGATGGCAGAAGGGAGATTAGATATTGAGAATTGCAGGAAGCAGACAGGATTGCAGCATCAAATAAATAAGACCCATGTATACAAGATTCTGAGCAGCAGCATAGGCCAGGAATAAAAAGGTTTTCACATTTTGACATGCACTGGAGAGCTGGTTAAACTCTAAATGTAAGATGATTGCTGGTTGGAGTTTCCCCCTAGGGTCTTCTCTAGCAATTGAAACTTTAGGGACTTTCTTTCCAGCATTTCAATCAACAACCATTAGCAGGAACATGGCAAACATCAATGACTCCAAGATCTGAGTCTTCAAGAAAAAGAAAAGTTTTATATATTATGAGGTATATAAAAAATTCAGGTTTAAAAAAATAGGAAAACAAGGATGGACTGTCATTAAGAGCACAGTCTATGTTGCATTTCAAACTAAATTACACTTAATTTTGGCTTCAAAGAGATTAAATGTAAAAAGTAACAGATTAAAACCAACCTGAAAGTCAGGATCTTAAAATAATAATAATATTTTAATAGGATGTTTGCCCAGTACTGTAAAACTGCCTAAAAACCTTTTCTGAATTAAAACCAAATTTCTGGCTTTAGATAATTTGCACATTTCAATTATCATCAGCTTAATCAATTTATTTTAAAGCTATTTTGTAAAAGAGTGGAAAATCTTGTTGCAAGCATTTCAGCCTCTGTAATTTTTCAACCATTGCTAACAAGCTTTTAGAATAGGTACCATTCTGTGATTTACAACTTTCATGTCATTTAAATAGTGGGAGTAACTTTAATCTGACTGACAGAGAGATCAGCTCCTTCTGTTACGAGTGTTATCAGCACTGCTGGAGCTGATTCTTGACCACTACATTGAACAAAGCCTTTGTAAGTGATCAGAAGTCTACAGGAAAATAAAGATACTTAGTGTCAGTTTTTGACTCTCATAACAGAAAGGCTTATATTTAAGTTTTCTTGCTTATACAAGATTGAACCTGTCTGTTCATCTGAAGTTCTATTGTGACAGGTCTTTTTCTGAATGAGAACAGCCAGTTGCACAGAGGCGAGAATTGATAGGAACAGTCCCTACATTAGTAGCAGAGGGCAGGAGAGGTGCTTGACAGGCAGGTGTTTTCAGCTCATGATTTTCCAGTTTTTAGCTTCAAGATTTACCAAACCAGCAAATATTACATATACAATAAGAACACATTACCACTGAATACTCAATCTGTCCATAAATTACACGACACAGCTAGCAGTTACTGTACTCTGACATGGAAAGATACCAGAGGTGAGAGGATAGGTCAATTTAAATTTTTAGCTCTTTTTCTGAGATTAAAACATAGAAGGAAAGAAACTAAAGGATAATAATTGTTAAATCATCACCGAGTACTGAGTTTTAATTTGCTCAGCCATCAAGCAGGGCAGAATTCGACAATGATCTGTAATAGAGTTAATTCTACTGCAGAAATTTCAGTCCTGAGACGTGGAAATCAGCTATGCTCTTTGTTTTTATATTGCAATTTGGTGATAATCTGATATTACATAGCCTAGAATTCCTATTTTCCTTCTGAATTTTATATAAATTACTCTGGTAAAAGAGTCTGCAGCAGCATAAAGATCAGCTGATGACGTATAAACAAACAGCTCATCAAAGCAGGCTGTCACAGTTTACATTCTTCATAAGCTGTATTTTACAGAACCTACTCACCAGCCTGAAGCCTTTGAGTCTTTCTCCTTTTAAGGTGCTGCATAAGTACCTCATACAGCTTCCCAAGGATGCAGGTGCCACCCATAATTTAATAGTTTTTTTTTCTAAAGCATCCCTTAATAATAATGAGAAATGAAAAAAAAAGTTGCCTGTGTTTACTACTTCTCTCAATACTACCATCTCTAAAGGGATCACAACCTGGAAAAAGAGATAGATTGATGTAAATAACTGTTGCGAAGCATCACAAGATAATAATAAACACAAAGTGATACCACTCTGTCCAGACCTATGGCAGTACAGAGATTAAGCTGTATCTTCTGACTAATCTCCTCACCTTCATTTTAAACCTGATTTTTCTAAATGTAACATTTCTTAAACCTCTATAATCTTTCTGTTTTATACACTCATGACCTCTAAACATGTTAAAATATTTATCCTAATGTGGTAATAATGATGGGAGAGAGGCCTCTGAGCTTCCAATTAGTTAGTAGGACTGACAAAGAAAAATGGTAAAAGATAAGATTTATGAACTAAGATAGTTAATTCAGGAGATATGGATGTACAAGGGCTGCTCCAAAAGTAATGCCTCCTATTTTATTATGTTAGCCCACAACACAAGAAGCAGATGTTGGTGATATGACAGTAAAAGCTGAACCTTCGCACCAGTATTTCATTATGTTTTGTTGCTGTGCAACAGATGGTAGCAGAGGGGCAGTATGAGTGTCTGACAAGAAAGGGCAGATGAAGCAGAAGTGTATCACTGAATTCCTCCATGAGGAAAAAATGGAACCCACTGACATTCATCACCACTTGCTGAACCTTTCTGGAGACCAAACAGTCTATGTGACCACAGTGAGGCAGTGGGTGGTGCACTTCAGCAGTGGTGACAATGACAGGAAAGACAAGTCCCGTTCCAGACAGATTTTTATGAGTATGCAGGCTCTCGTTCTTTGATGGTGAAAATGCATAGCTAATGGTGGTGACCATGTTGAAAAATGATGTTTTGTAACTGAGAATTTTTCTATCAAGTACTGTTATTGTACTCTTTGTTGCTGTTACCATAGAAATAAACAGGAGGCAATGCTTTTGGAGCAACCTCTTCCTTATTAATCTTGAATTTACAGTGTGCTTTGCTGGGGGAGGGGGGATTGAGTCACTATATAATATTCTGTCTTTTGATGTCAGCAGATTTGGCTCAGAACCACCCTCTTCATGATTATCTTGTTCTGCTGTTCCTATTGATTGTGGTGGCACCGAGTACTGAAAAGATGATCAACAGCAGCACACATCCTTCTGGGTGAAACTCTGCCAGCCTCCTGGGGTGAGGGCAGATGTTTTTATTATTTCTCATGCCCTGTAGGAGCCAAACCCAGGGAAGGAGCCAAAAAGCAAAAGCAAGACTGACAGCAGGTCCAGCAGGCACTGAGGTCACTGTTCAACTAAATTAGATCTTCATGGGAGGTTACATGCCAAGTTACCAAAGTAGTTACAAAGCTTTTACTGGAAAAAAAATAAAAAATAAAAAATAAAAAATTCCTAGAACAAAAATATAGTTGTTTTTTTTGTTTGTTTGTTTTTTGTTTTTTTTAAATAGCATTAGACAAGGTCTAAATTCTGTAGTGTGCTTGGCAATGCTAGTGCAACTGGGACACCAGAATAATAAAAGCTACCAGATACAGTAATAGGACTCGAAAAGGAGGATGAAAGTTGCATAGTTTTGACTGTTTAATTGTAGAATTTCAGGAATTCCTGAAACAAATCCATCGCTACAGTTTGTTGATGAACAGTTTATAAGAATTAGGGGGAAAAGTGAATTTGTGGAAGCTATTCAGACTCAAATTTAGATGTATCAGTATGGAATTTATTTGGAGAATGCTTCATTATTACTTCTGCAAACATTTATTTTGCTCTGTAAATTAAGACATTAAGTTCAAATACAGATCTCATTTTGAGATCCGTGACTCACCTTATCTTGTGAGAAGAACAGCAAAGCTCTTGTTTCTGGTTGCCAAATTAGTGCAAAGGCCATACAATTAACTTATATAAAGAGCTGATTTCTTGCAAAGATTTTTTCCCTATTAATTCTAGGTTATTAGAACACAGCTTTGCGTCAGCTTCCTGACATCTTAGAGTATTAGACGCCCAGCATCCCAGTGATGGTGGCATCACTGGCTTGCTGTTCTCCAGACACTGAGCCCAGAAGAATGCTTTCATTACTCAGAGGTTTACTAACAGTGATATTTAGTAAAATGATCATTTTTTTAAATGTATGATTTTTCTGCTGTGCTCTGCACTCACTGTAATCAGCAAGTCCTGCTGGAACCCAAGTGGGGGAAATTTTTCATCCACAAAGGCATATCAATTACGAGAATGCCAGGCCTGCTGGAAGCCAGACTCAAACTGTTGCAAGGTAGGCTGTTTATGAGATGGCTGGAGCAAAACAGTAGAAAAGTATAAAGTAAATTGAATACTTAACAGAAAAACTAAGGTTAGAATTACATAGAATTTGAGTGCAAATCTCAGGACACCACAATAAAATTGTTTCTTTCCTCATTCCATCAGTGGGATTTGGAGTTGTTTGTTTGGCAGTTTTTCCAATTTATTCTTCAACAAACATTCACATGCACTCTCCATGTATTTTATAAAACAGGTAATTTTCAAAGTACTGATACATTAATAAATTTGATATCACCCTTATCCATTGAAGTGCAGCCACTTTTGCTGCTAAGCACAAAAGACCGACAAAAGATAACCTAATTGATGCTGCTGTCTCATGTATGAATAATTATAGACCATTACATCAATAAAATTTAAACACTTCTACAAAACTTGCCTTGTGACTTCTACTAGGCAGAAAGTTAGCAAATATCAGTTCTGTATTTAATAACATCACAATGATGACTAATGAAACATGAGTTGGCTGATTTTGAGAAGGAATTCCTGCTGAACAAGATTTGGTAAGAACACTTATATCAAAGAACCGACCCCCCAGGAATCAGGACAGTCTCTAGGATGAAGAAAGATTCTAGCACAAATTTACTGGACACGTAGAATTGAGAACCTCAAGAGAACCCAAACCTGGCACGCTCCAACTAGTGGTATATGGACAAACAATCTCTATGCTGTGACCAAAAAAAAAAATCTCAGAAAAAAAATTTCTTCAGGTTATCACTAACTCTGTCCAAATATACTCAGACATACAAACAGTGCTACCTCTGATAACTAGATCTTTTAATAACTCTTCTCAGGCTATCTATTATATCTCAGCTCCTGGAAGAAATATACTTCCAAAAGAAACGAATGCTTTTGTTTTTGAGAAAACATGCATACATGTCTCTGAAGTAGTCTTAATGCTTCCTTTTAGTCTTATGAGTCATTGTAATCAAAATGTAGCTTGTTAAAATACCCACTTTCTTTAAAATGTGATGAGAGAACGCTGCCATCAGAGGACTTCCAGGTAGCCTAGTTAAAGGTAAAATCTGTTATTAGAACACATGGAGAAGAAATCTCATTACTTAACTGAAGGAATTCTGAGCCAGTGACCTAGACAGTAAAGGTATAGTGATTTATAAGAGCTAAGGACCTGGGCCAGCAAGTGTAAAGACACATTCCCTCCAGGACAGGACAAAACATATGGCTCTGCAAATGACTCCATATGACTTCCATATGGCTTTAAAATTCTTCTCCTTACCTATGTAGTATTTGATCCAGCATATGCTATCTTTATTACCATGCCTATTTTATTATATTCTAGAACCACATTCAACTAACTTATACAGCGCTTGTGTATACTCTGAAGTACTTAAAAAAGCACAACCTGAACAAGATTTTTTAGCAGGCTACATAAAAAATGAGTAAAACTGTAGTCAGTCTTCAGTAGCAAAGACAGCATACAATCTCACCCAGAGATTCAACCCAGAGGGTTCACTAGATCCGTAGATTTCCAAGTGTAAAATATACACCCCAGCTCTGAAATGGGAAAATCACTATCACCCTGATTTACTTGCTGCTTTGCACACAAACAATTACACACAGCTGCATTTTGACCTCCTCAACCATGCTGCGGAAAGTAACTCAGACAAACTATTTACTCTGCTGCTTAACCCCCTCTCACTGGGTAAAAGGAACTGTCATCCAACCATTTAGAAAGGCTTGCTTTGTTACTCAGTTTTAATATTTCACAAGGAAATTGCCATATATTCTCAGGTGTCTTTCAGAGTCAAAATAATTCATATTAGTAAGTACCCTCAGTTTTACAGCCACACATATCAGTCAGTAAGCTCACTTAGTTCTATTGATTCAGTCTGGGAACAAAAATATAACTATTTGCCCAAAAAATCCCTGCAATTGTCAACTAGTGCTGTTCAATGACCACTAACCAGCCTCTTATTTTTGCAAGCTGAGTACAAATGAGATGTCTTTGGCTTTATATAAAGGTATTTAAGAATTCTGTAACTATATCCAGATCCAGAGAGATTTCAGTTCCAGTGGAAAGAAAAGAAAAGAAAATGAAGTTAGAGACAGCTACACATTACATATGGCAACACAGCAAATGCGTATTTAAACTATGGAAAATAATAACTTTACAGACTGTACAGAAGACTTGGGTGAGTCCCACCACCAATTTTCATTAAATGTAAGTTGGCAGCTTTGTTCTTTCTCGTTTCAAGGGCTCATAGACTGCTATGAGTGCAAATAAAAATAACTTGGAAGAACACTTTGAGGGAAGATTCAGTGGGCTTCCCTAAAGGGTTAAAGATCTTGTTAAAAAGATTTAAAAAAATAAAATTAAACGTTTTTGCAGATACCATAAACAAAGCTGAAGCAGCCAAACATTAAATGTCACCTATAAGTAATGAAACAAAACTTCAAAAATATTTTTAAAATGAATATTTGAATGTATATATTATAGAAAAATGCTCCCACTTCCATAAAATTCAAATGATCGAGAACATGCAGCTACCATGATATACTAATTTGTCAAGTTTAGAATATTCCATTAGAGAATAATAGTCATAGGACAATTAGACAAATGGGATAAGCTGTTAACTACCATATTTGCTCTTTCAAACACAAGAAGAAATACTTGTGCACAGTTTTAATTCAAAGAAATTTCTCTGAGCTGTACATAATTCAGGTGAAGTCTATTCGTTTTAAAGCTAGGAAATAAAGCATAGAAATGCATAATTTAAACCTAACTTTCAGGGAAAAAAAATGATTATTTTGCTATAATAGTTAAAACAAGCTTGGAAGTCAGTTCAAAATTTTACAAAAGGGCAATGCACTTTTTGCACTCCTAATTTCTCAGCTGAAACACTGAGTTAGCTGCATGGCTTCAATTTTGTCTGCATATTAACCCTTGTTCTACTTTACCCATTATGCATCAAGGTAGCCTCAGGAGAAAACTCATGGAATAAATAGAAAACAATATTTTCTGCCCCAGTATTTTGCTGCCTAGGTTAGTCTTCAGCTGCATTAACAAAGAAGACCAAGGACAGTAGCACATTTAGGGTGTGGTAGTGCTGTTCTGGGAATAAACCCAGGGCTCTATTCTGCAAGGATGTTAATTCAATATTTCTTGTAAGTACTAAAAAAGAATCTAAAAGAAATAGTAAATCGTTGTAAAACTTAACTAGCTTGGCTCTCTTAGGATTCTTTGGGACACAGATTAATAGTGAAAATTACCTTCTGGCTTCTGTCCACATTAAAATGCATTATTTTCAAGTGAAAATAATTTTGTACCATCCTTCTGCACAGCAAGCTAAGACTTCAAGTAATCTATTAAGCACCTTCCGGAAATATTAAGATATCTCCTGCAGCGCTGCCTCCTTTCACAATTCTAGAGTTTCTTTCAATTGAAATACAAGTTAACACATGTGGAAGGAAAAAATCCTCTGTGCACAAATCCTTTAAAATATTACTGAAGTTTGAAACATTTAACTCAGCATCTTAGATAGAACTCAGAGATAGTATATAACAAGACAAAAACTAGCTGCTCATAACTACTGGAAAAAAAAAAACAACTATTTTGCAAGTGAAAAGCAGTTAAGAATGCTACCACGGTAAAATTCAAATGCAGAAATTTTTATTTTGTCTACTAAAAATCCACTCAGCAATGATGTGAATTCTCTACTCCTTGAAGAAATCCCCCTTCATCTTTAGATACTGTATCTTAGAAATACAAAGGTAGTGATGTCTTTTGCTGTAGACTTCAAGCCACTGTGTATATTCCCTTATTTGAAGTGTTGTCTTTCTCTACCAAATTTTACAGATTATTTCAAGTCTGAATGTATTTAATAGAGAAGCACCTACTGCTCTGAGTGGAATTACGTATACTGTAACAATGGTATAAATCGAAGGTTATTTTCTCTTTCAAAATCATGTGAGTGTTTAAAAACACTTTCAACACACAGTGCTCCCCATCTCTTATCTCTAATGCAATCACGTTGAATGTGAGGACTGGAGTTCTCACTCATTTGCACTTTTATCAGTACCCAGTATTTGCTGCTGGGTGCAACTTATAAACCATTATATGCACTAATATTTAATGACAATCTTCTCAGGATTTCCCAGTGTTAGCTCTTTTATTTTTTCACCTTACAAAATAAGAAGTACCTTCTGTTAATTTCACAGCATGCTTTCTGGGTACAAATAAATTGGCAAAAGAGTATCAACATCATTAGGAGTCAAAGAAAAGCAGAGTTAAGGATAGGAAACTTTTAAAATAAATCTGTTTATTTCTCATCTATAGTTCCCATAATTCCCCTTAACATCTTGACTGCTGTGTGATGAATTCCTTTTTGTCCTCCAATCATCTAAAATTACAAGTTATTTTACATGTACCTAAGACATTTTTCTTTTGCAACACTAACATCAAATGTTCTATTATGTAAACACAATTTTACATGTGAGAACTCCCGATTATTCTGTAGAAGTTAATATATATGTTTTTACCACACATATATATTAATTTTAAAATTAAAAAATTAAAAAATCCACAATCTCCTTATAAGCCTTTAATTAGTAAAGACCTCTTATTAGCAATATTTCAACGCTTCCACAAGAAGTTTCCACTCATGTTAGCAGGTCTGAATATAGGAAAACTAGTTTTTCATTGCCATACCTTTTTATTCTTTTCTTCTTCCAATACTGAGAAAAATTTACCTATTTATGTTTGTTTTTACCATGCAAACACAAGAGTTTTGTGTTTAAACAAGAGATGAACAAATAATTTTAGTTGAGATATGGTGTAGTCAAAATAAGTAACAATTTAAGACTGATGTTTCATTCAATTAGTCACAAGCAGAGCAAACAAACGAGCACTAGCAAAACAAATGAGATACAAATGAAAAAGTTGCTTCGAGTCAATATCAAACTGTACTTATCATAATGAACAAAAAATATTAAATCAAGTGTCTCCAGGCTGATAATGGGTATGCAGACATGCAACTGTGCATTGCCATATTCTCAGACACAATGATGTCTCAGTTAAAGAGAGTAACGTTCACTAGTCAGTAAAATACATCACACTGTAATGAGAAGAATTATCTAGCAACTGAATAGTATCAAAAGATTAATACTCTAATATATAGTAGAGCAATGCATAAATACCAGTACAGGAACACAAAACTACCAGTATGCATATATATCCAGTAAACATGTACAGAAATACTCCAACAGAGATCATTGTAAGTAAGTTTTTCATGTTGCTCTCACTTTATTTCTTCCTAATGGAGGACTAATCCAAAAAATAAATAAACAAACTTTGTTTGGTCAAGTTGTTTTTTGGGTTTCTTTATTATGATATTCCATAGAATATCAATGATATTTTATGACATCTTAAATATCAGACCTATTTGCTTTACACCTGATATGTAGCACTGCTTCTATAGTTACTTCTTCTGTGAATCCTCATAGCTTGAAACCTAAGCATACTTTCTACTGAGTAATATTTGTACCAGATCTTAGGTTGCGTGAACAACTGTGCAAACTTTATTCAATAACAAGAATGTTATTCTATCAAAGCATGTCATTACTTCTAGTGTCCATCTCAAAATTATTTCGAGCATTCACAACTTTAGTGTCCAATTCCCTATTAAATGATAGGTGGGTGCACTGACAGTATTAAAAAAAAAAAACACCCTACCTTCTAAGATTTGTTTTGGTTTTTTAATACAAGAAGCTTTTTAGATTATCACAGAACATTTTAGTAATAGTTCTCAGAAAGCAGATGGGAAGAGGTCAGGGTTTTAGTTTTGTTATTTTTTTAAATGATTTCTAATCTTGCTAGTAAACACATCTATTTCTGGATTGCCTGACAAGCAATAATATATATGGTTGGATCTTATCACTACTTACTTGGTCAATAAAGACTTTGAGAATTACACAGAAAATGTTTCTTGCAAAGCAAGTTTGGCATACAATACTTCTGACACAAGTTAAGATGTAGAGAATAGGCAATGGATCAAATCTCAATAACTTTAATAGAAATTTAGGAAAAGTCTTTCTACCTAAACAGTAAATCTGTTAAGTTCACTTAAGTTCACACAAAAATTGTGTGTAATTATTTAACACCAATAATGTAGTAGCAATGCGCATTAATGCAATACAGTCGAATCAAACACTGCTTCCTGCATCAATACTCGTGGTGCTGCCTACCTGATATCAATTCTGTACACTGTTGCAGCACCATTCACCCAACTGCTATTGGTTGCCATCCTCTACTAAGAAATAAAAAGAGAGGTGCTTAGTATGATAAATTTTGGAAGGAGTATTCTATATGCATGGTAAGCAGCTGCCAATAAGCTGACACTTCTGCAGAAATTACAGACTAAAATCTACTTAAGCAAGTCATATGACCTTTTGTGCAAAAAGGATGAGAAAAACAGGATTCTGTAATTTTATTAACTAGAATAGGAACAGTGGGCCCAAGATCCAGAATACATGTACTAACAAATGTGCAGACTGATTTCTCAGACCTCTTTGGACAGTTCATTCTGTACTAAGCTAACTAATTTTGTACATCTTCACTTGTTCTACAGAGACAAGATGGAGGGTAAAGCACATCTAGAGACAAAATAAGCTTAAGGAAATACTACTGTTTTTCAACTAAATGTTAGTTTTCTATATAAGGAAAATTATATTCAATCCCTGTCATGAGTTTGCAGCTTGTCATGCAAATGACCAAATGAAAGTTTTCTAATTCATCACAAACCACACACCTCTACAGAAGAAACAACATTAAAATTTAGATTTTTTTCCACAACAGTCTTTTCAAACCAAAGTTAACACAAGAAATACTTTGGCGCTTGATTTTATTTTCTATGTAAATAACTTTGTGTGTGTGTATATATGTGTATATATATATATATATATATATATATATATATATGCTTTCACTTACCAAAGAATAAGTGTATAAGTGTAGTGCAAGCATTTCCTTGACACGCATGCAAAACCTAAGCACAATGTATCATAAAGCAGGAGAATCATACTAATGAAAATACCACATAAACAGAAATAAAACCACCAATTTCATTGCACATGTTGAACAAAGTAAAAATATAGTATTATATAAGAAAAAAATAGTTGGATTTCTTAAAATATATTTCTTGTTACTGTGTGTTCTCCAAACTTTTCTAGAAACATTCTTATGCCAAAACACCAATCAGAGTCAGATTTGTATGCCGCTGGATGCAAAAGTATCTACACATATTATTCTACGTTTCAACAGAAATCTCCACACTAATCCTGCATGGAAATTAATATTAGTAGCAACTGAATGCCAAAAATCATTTATTTTCATCCAGTTGCTTCCCTCAAAACATTGGCACATAGCCATATAAAAATAAGTCAATAGTTTAACTCTCCTCTACCACCAACAGACATCTGGAGAACAGAAAGCTAAAGGGCAGATGGACAGGATGGAGGTATGGAAGTCTGACAAGTTCTGTTCGCTAACACCAAAAGAGAATTTTGAGAGATTATTTTGCATTTTTCCAACTAAAAAAAAAAAAATGCAGGTGCAGAAAAATAAAAAAAGCATGCAGAAATCATCTAATATAATACAGATCTAAATTCTGGTTACATGTTTTAAGCTACAGCACTAATGAAAGGAATAACCTTCCTCTTCCATGTGATGCGCATAAGCAGAACCCTTTGCTTGGCTAAACAAACCATACACACTTTAAACTACTTCTCAGAAATCTTGTGCATCTCCTAGATATCATCTTTTTGAAATAATCTTATGTTCCTTGGTGTATACATGAAATGTATTCCTCATAGTCTGGGTCCTTTGACAATTTCCTATTCTAATTAGCTTCCATTGAGCTAAAAAACAGACTTCTTCAAAGTAAATTTAGCCCATATCCTCATTTGTTCCCCTCTTTAAAGAGAGAACTTCATCACAATCAAAGTTGCTTGCTAAGCCAGCTGTGCCAAGTTTGTAAGACACTGCCTCATCATAAGAATTCCTGCAGTACAGTTTTCTAAATGGAAACTGATTACCAATTTCAGTCTTTGATTAATTTGTGTCTACTACCAGCAACCCAGAGCAGACTTTTTTTTTTTTTAGGATAAGTATGTCTGAAGGTGTTCTCAGTAAAAAATAATAATAAATAAATAAATAGATAAGTAAAATTTGTATTTACTATTTCAGTGGTTGAAATCAGTCTGGAAATCAGACTGGTTTTCTGTCTTTCTAAATTAAACACTGCAACGCATTTTCTAGATAGTTGCTGAGTCTAGAAAAGTGACATCCTCTTTTATTTTAAGGAAAGCAGCTTACTGAGAACTATAGCAATTTACAGTTTTTTATTCTTTTTTTTTGGTTGCCTACAGAGTAAGAGGTGAATATTAGCCTGAAGTTAATTAGTACCATTAACTGATGCCATCTGCTATGATTTCTGAATATTAAGATCGTGTTTTAGGTGTCAGCTTTGCTAGCATGCAGCATTCAGTCAACTGAATTGCTGTATCAGCCAGCACTGCACTCAGGTAAGCATATTAACCACCAGATTACAAGCAGAAATGTGATATGCCCAATCCTAGTACACAACAAATACAGAAATATTCAACCACAGAAACCATAAAAGGTGCCTAGAGCATATTTAAAGCATTACTCTGGAGTCTGAACATTACTAAGCAGCTACTAAGTTAACAGCAACAAATAAAAAGCTACATGGGACAGTTCTTTGATGACAGTAAATCTAATATTTAGCAGCAACACTTTTATAAGGTAATGTTTATTAAACACAGAAATAAGGCTGAGCTTTGAAGTTCCACTGCTGAGGATATTCACCTTTCAGAAGTTAACAGACCTTAGAAAACAGCTCTGAGAACAGCACATCATGGTTGTCTTTAGATTCCTACTGTGCCAATCAGAACTCTGCTAGTTTTCAATTTCTTTCTTCGGTATATTGAAATATTTTCTATATTTTTCATATAATTTTTTTTCTGCTGATCAATTATGTCAAGAATACGATACACCAACATCAGCTTGAATTACAGAAGCTGAGGTTTGGTTTACTGAACTCAGACTGTACTCATTCAATATTTAGAAAGTTAATGAGCAAAAGGACTTTATCCCATTTGGTTTCTTGCTGTTGTTTCTTCTGCAGCTAGCACTGCTGCTTTTAATGCCTGCTACTGTTGGAAAAAAAATTCCAATGGTTCCTCATAATATGGAAGAACTGAGGAGACCTTTCATCACATTTTTTGAGACAACAAACAACAGTGTTTGAATTTCATCCTGTAAAATAACACCAGAGGTTTCCACTGTGTGGGGAATTCTCTCAAAGATTAGTGTTATGTTTTTCTAGAATTTTCAAAATACACTTCTGTATTACACTTCATATTTATCTTCATTGGTTATAAACATAACAATATGTTTCTGAGACCATAAAAATCAGATAATATTGACACCAGCATTTTTTTTTCTTTATTTAATGGAAGAAGAAATGAAGCTATTGGGAACTTATGAAATAGACTGAGCAATAACTGTGATTCTGTTAATTATCCCTCCAATAAGCAATTCAGTGATCTATTATGAAAAAATAAACACACACCAAAAAAAGCCACCATTCTTGGAAATTCCTTCTTCTATAACTAGCTACACCTTGACTTCTTTCTGAACACATTTCCACAGAACAGACTATTTTTATAGTAAGACATGCACAAATGTTTTTGTTAATAGCTTTAAATTGTCCCAAGAAGTGCAAAAAATTACTATATGATACAAAGTAGTTAGTAAACTGATGGCTTGACAACTATAAATGATTAAAAATCTACCAGAATGTTTCTAATTTCCATTATATTCAGAATTTACATCAAAAGGAACACAAGCTGAAGATCACAAGAGCCTTCACTTGAACTTTAACTGAAAAAGTACTACAGTGATGTGATAGATGCATAGATACACACTCGTCTACAAAGCATATATTAAAAAAAAAAAAAAGCAAAAACCCAAAGATAAGGGCATTTCATTGATGGACTTTATTGATGAAACAATGCCACATGCTCCATCCAGTTTTAATTTGCTTAGGTAACAGATGTTCTGTGATATCTGAATACAGATGCGTTTAGAAAAGGGCAAGAGGGAAGCAATTTTCTGCTCAGTCTGACTGCACCCCCTTGACAGTTTGATTTCTAGAGTAAAGAAAACATTGATATGAAAGTCTGAAGCATTCTGTATCACTGATAAAGCTATGGCATCACCAGAGTCTGAAAAAGCAATAAGCAAAAATTTCTTTTCGCACATGGAAGTGCAAGTATCTATTAATCGCCTACAAAATACAAGATTCTAAAAACAAATTTTAATTCACAGGCTCAAAAACTGTATAGTCATACAACATCTGAGTTGGAACTGACCCACAAGCATCATCAAATCCAATTCCTGGCTCCACGCAGAACCACCCAAAGATCAAACTCTAGAGAGCATTGTCCAAATGCTGCTTGAACTCCCGCAGGTAGGGTCCATGACCACTGCCCTGGGCAGCCTGTTCCTGAAGCATGATGCAGTAGATGCTATGAATTTGTTTGGGTTCAGAAAGAGTCAACAAGCTCAGGAAAAAAGAAAAAAAACAATCTGAAGAACAGAAAGGATGAATATATATGTCTGCCTTCTTTAAATTGTCATCTATAGGCATCCATTTGGACTACTATTTGCAAAAAATATCAAGCTACGTTGGTCTTTAATACCAGTCTGTTCATTATGGTCTTAATCAATAAAAGGGATCTACTTAGATGTTACTGAAAATAATGCTTAGTTTTGATTTAGCCACACTCAAAAATAAGAAAGTAGAGCAAACAAATCCTCAAAGAAATTAAATGCTAATCAATAAAGCCAAAAGGATTATAGTCATTCTGTGTGACATACGTGGCATATACAAATGCAAAGGTTTGTGCCAAAAGTTGCAAGTTATACATGTGGTTCTGATGATGAATATGCTCCACGAGTTACCTAACTTAGAAGTAGAAGCTAGAAGAACTAAAAAAGACAAAAGAACCAGATAATCTGGTGGCTTGAAGTCTGCAAATAAATTGTGTTCTCATTATCTTAATGTTTGCACTGATGTTATATCTGAGAGGAAAAATACACAGAATGGAAATACCTATGTCTAATTACTTAATTAAAAAAAAAATCCATTGACTCTGGCTTGCTTGTTTTTTCACATAGATAGATCCATTCTAAAATTTTCCTTAGACACACAGTGGGAAGAACATTCTAATTAACTTTTGCTAAAAGGTTAAAACAAAGCACCCCTTTTGAGGGGCAGGTGGCTATGTCTGTGATAATATGTCAAACAAAAGTCTTTTCCACTGGATTATGTTGCTGCTTGTTTGATTATAAATTCAATTGTAAGAATTAAGAACCCATTCATAAGAAGTTGAAAACCCAAGCTTAAGATTTGTCCTTTATATCTGTCAGCTCGCAGAGAAGTGAATGCTACTCTGTCACTGCCTTCAAGAGCAAACAACAAAACCATGACTATCAGGAACATCTTTAAGCTCTAAATGTTTATTGACTGAGAAATGGTGCATGCTGAACACCTTGCTATTGTCTAGCAAAACAGTAGTGACTGAAAAACTCCAGAAGCCTTAAGATTTCCCTACTTACTACAGAACTCCTAAGCAACAGGAGTTTCTAAGCTAGTGGCCATCATTTATTTAAATTTTGGACGTATTACTGTATAACAATGTTTTCTGCACTCATCACTGTATTTTTTTTAACTTAAATTTAACAGGAAGCACAGAAAGGAAAATGCACTCAAACTGATTTTTAACAATATTTTGATACATCATAAAATTCAAGCGTGTGAGAAGAGTGCATCTGTAGCAAGTTCACAGTGCAGACGATCACAATCTATACTTTTCTTTCATCTACAAGGCAGCAAACTGATCCTGACCTCAATGCAGTTCACACCAAACAGCCGCAGACCACCAGACAGCGCTCATGAGCTTTGGTCTGACATCCAGAATTTCTGAATGGTTTTCTCTAAAACATACACAAATGAAGATCCATGTTGGAGTCCAAGTTCCAACTGAATTTCAGAGAACTAATGTGCTTTAGTCTGCAGCACACAAACACCACATGTTTACCATTTGCTACAGATGCTGCGTGCATCATATTGCCCACTGCTGTGACAAGGCTGGGTTGCTGCTGCAGGCTAGAGAAATACTTCTCTCTTTTTTCACCAAATGAATTTTGTTTACTGCCTTTGCTGTTAAGTGAGTGAAAAACCATCAAATTTGGAGCTGAAAATGCAATAGAATCAGTAGATAAACTCAGTGGATCCGTGCAGCTAATTGTTTTCCTTTTGGCTATGGCATATGTATTACTCGACTGCTAATTTCACGCTCTGATACTGCTTCTTTATAGCAGCAGATGAAACTGAAGCTCTACTACCCTGTTCAAATAGGCTGATAAATATGTATTCCACCCCTTCGCAATATGTTTGACACTCCTCGCACATTTTTATACTTCTCTTTTATGAAGTCTAACCCCCCACTAATTTAGCTGTTACTCTATTTGGGGGGCAAAGTGGCGAGGCCAGACTCTTTTCAGCAGTGTGTGGAGACAGGACAAGGGGAAACGGCCAGAAACTGGAGCATAGGAAGTGCACAAGAACTTCTTTACGGTGAGGGTGACGGAGCACTGGAACAGGCTGCCCAGGGAGGTTGTGGAGTCTCCTTCTCTGGAGATATTCAAGACCCGCCTGGACGCCTACCTGTGTGACCTTGTGTAGGGAACCTGCTCTGGCAGGGGGGTTGGACTCGATGATCTCTGGAGGTCCCTTCCAACCCCTATGATTCTATGATTCTTTCTGTTGTCACGCCAGCATATATGCTTCTGGTTTACTCATATGAAAAGAGGAACTCTTTGTTTGAAGTGGATTTGGGTGGGGTTTTTGTTGAGGTAGTTTGTGTGGGTTTTTTTGTGGTTTTGTTTGCTTGGTTGTTTTTGGCATAGAACACCTGACCAGCAAAATTCTGAAGAATCTTTAAGAGAATAAGAGCAACACATTTCCCTGCAGATGGATAAACAAACACTGAAGAAATCATACAATTCTACATGCACAACTGAACATATCAATTCAAGCTGGCGTTCTGATTCCTTTTGGGAGCACAGATACTGCTACATGAGTTACTTCAGACCTGGATCTACAGGCTGAGTTGACAATACAACTGTGTATTGCCAGCCTAAGAAGACAGCTGCTTTAAAACTAAAGCTTTGGCTGTTCCCTGGGATTACTGGAAGCTGCTGACAGAAAGCAATATTTCTAGTTTTACTTTTAGAAGAAATAAAAGGAGACCCAGAATGCTTCTATCTTTCATATCAAATTCAAGATAATTATGCAATAGTGGATCGTACAAGAACAACAGTAAAAACTGTACTGTTATGAAATCAAGAATAAATGGGATGAAAGGGAAAAGCAAATTTAAGGAGACAAATCCTACTGGTCTAATTCAAACACATGTCTATTTCCACTAAAACACTACAAAGGGAGGGAGGGGTTGGTGTTGCGTTTTTTGTTTTGTTTTTTTGAGTTTTGAGTGTTTATTGAGGGGTTGGTTTTTTGTGCGTATAACTAAGGAGAGGATCAAAACCAAGACAATAAATGGGAAATGGGAAACAAAGCACAAAACTTTGGAGAGCTGAGACACTGAAGACACATCAAGAATGAGAGGACTTGTAACGAATAAAAGCATTTGTTATATTCAAGTATGAAACCTAAGATATGAAAAAAAAACCACTAGCATACACAAGCTTCTACTTTGTACTTATTTGTGAATTTAGCAAATATATAAATGCATGCATTTATATACATAAAAATAAACATACACTCACACATGACATGCAATTTTAGATCCTGGGGAACACAAATCTGGTTTCCTACAGAACAAATCTTCTTCACTGCCTAGCAACCAGAGCTATTTTTATGACAAACTGTAATAATTCAACATTTCAGCTTTACCTCTACTGAGATTCAGGAGTGAGGAAGATCACTTAAATCCCAGCTCTTCTCATTTGCCCCTTCAATACTCCGGCACTTGAACTTTTGAAAAATAAAACTCACTCTGTCATGAAAGCCAAATTTGGACAATTTCAGCATATAAAACCTGAGGAGAATTCTGAGTGATAGAAGAGGACACTTCCTCAGACCACTCCTATGGTCCCACACATACGCATGCTTTACTGCTAGCATTTATGCTTCCTACTGTCAGAATCCTCTGTATTTTTGGAGGCAACAAGAAAACCTTTGTGCAGGTAATGCTGCCAAATACTAAAAGCATGCCTTAGTTTCTTTGGCCAGGATAAGGAGGACAGAGTAGGTTTCGGAATTCATATACTAATTTATAAAGCATTATAAATCACAACTGATTGTAACCCATCTTTAGAGAGTAATGATTAGCTGTGCTATAAATAAAGCTTAACATACTTGCACAGTTTAAGTCAATTATGAAAACTTTGAAGTCAGATTAGGTTCAATCTGATGATGTAACTGAACATCTGACAACATGTATGCCTGTAGAAATTACATAGAACATATGTAAAAATAAGGCACATGTAAGGAGTCATACTGGAGTCCTCATCTCTCCAAATTCCATGGACAACCCAAACAAATAAAAAAATAGTACTGAATGGTATTTCTAAAAAGGTGCTGACATTGTAGCCTCTCAAAAGAGATCCTCTCAAAAGGTTCTTTGAGAGCACTTAAACATTAAGCATTCTATGGTAATTAATTGGTTGTTCAAGAAATTGCACCACAAATTATAATAACAATTTCAGTATCACTGATAGCTTAGGTCATTTATGAGTATATGTAACAAGAAGAAACACCAAGAGATCACAGAATCACAGAATCATAGGGGTTGGAAGGGACCTCCAGAGATCATCGAGTCCAACCCCCTTGCCAAAGCAGGTTCCCTACACCAGGTCACACAGGTGGGCGTCCAGGCGGGTCTTGAATATCTCCAGAGAAGGAGATTCCACGACCTCCCTGGGCAGCCTGTTCCAGCGCTCCGTCACCCTCACCGTAAAGAAGTTCTTGCGCACATTGGTGCAGAACTTCCTATGCTCTAGATTCTGGCCGTTTTCCCCTTGTCCTGTCTCCACACACTGCTGAAAAGAGTCTGGCCTCACCACTTTGCCCCCCACACCTTAGATATTTATAGACCTGGATCAGGTCCCCTCTCAGTCATCTTTTCTCAAGGCTAAACAGACCCAGTTCACTAAGCATTTCTTCAAAAGGGAGATGCTACAGGCCCTTCACCATCTTTGTGGCCCTCCACTGGACTTTCTCCAAGAGATCCCTGCCTTTTTTGTACTGGGGAGCCCAGAACTGGACACAGTAGTCCAGATGCGGCCTTACCAGGGCAGAGTAGAGGGGGAGGATCACCTCCCTCAACCTGCTGGCCACGCTCTTTTTAATGCAGCCCAGAATGCCATTGGCCTTTTGGCTACAAGGGCGCACTGCTGGCTCATGACCAACCTGTTGTCCACCAGGACACCCAAGTCCCTCTCTGCAGAGATGCAGAGATGCAAACTGAGTGCCAGTACCTGTGCTAATTTAAAATCCATATTCTTCACATACACTTCTGTACATACATTTGAAGGCATCTCTGCATCTCCATAGGGAACCATAAGTGGATATGAATATTTGCAACATTTTGCAATGCTGCATACAGAAAACATAGAATATAAATGCAAATTTACGGAAAAATAATGTCTCTAGGTTCATAACATTTAGAAGTATAGCAAATATAAATATTAATGGTACCTATTAAGTTCAGGCTTTAATCAAAATATCAGAAGTTCCAAAAATCTTCCTCTAAATCTATTTATTCCCTCCAAGAAGCTGGAAAAAAATAATTTTGTACTTGATCAAAACATTATAGCTTCTAGGTACTACTGGAGAAGGTAAGGAATACAGTCTAGTGCGCTATTCAGAACATGTTGCTTTTTGCCATTATATATTTCAGTGAATGCCATTATGTTTAAGAATGTTTCACCTCAGCACATTATGCAAATAAATGGGTCAGCACTTCAAACGACCGGGTTAACAATGTCACTCTCATCTCACAGTCACCTGTTCAGTGTTTGAACCTAACTCAGCTCACCTGTAGTCATGATTTCCAGTGCAAGTAAGAGGGGACAACACACTAGTAGTCCATATTTACAGGTTTAATTCTATGCTATCTTCCTTTCTATTCTGCAGTCACGTTGCTTTTCTAACTATGTCACAAAAGTGTCTGTAATGTAGTTTCATCACTTTCTTGAGAAAACAAATGGGACAGATCTCAGAAGCTTAATGCAGATTTTCTGCAGTTAGATATTCTAATTATATGTCACTGCAGGGACTTCCACATTTATGTTTATTTTACATTTAAGTACAAGGAACATAAGGACTACATATGAGGGCTGCTCTGAAAGTAATGTCTCCTCTATTTTATTATATTTTCCCACAACATAAAAGGCAGATGGTGTGGCAAAAGAGGTTGAACCTTCTTTCCACTAATATTCCACCACATCTTGTTGCCATGAGACAGATGGCCGCAGAGCGGCAGTCTGACAGAATGGTGTCTGACATGGATGTGCATGATGCAAAGGTGTGGAACTGAATTCCTCCACGCAGAAAAAATGACACCCACTGGCATTCATTGATGCTTGCTGGATATCTGTGGAGACCAAACAGTGGGTGTGAGCACAGAGAGACAGTGGGTGCTGTGTTTCAGCAGTGGCAACAGTGGGTTACCTCTACTGGTGAAGATTTCTACACAACATGCAGGTTCTTGTTTATCACTGACGAAAATGTAAAGCTAATGGTGGTGACTGCTGAAAAATGCTGTTTTGTAGCTGAGAATTTTCTCCATCAAATAGTATTATTGTGCTCTCTGTTGTAGTTTCCATGGAAATAAATAGAAGGCATTACTTTTGGAGCGACCTATGTGTAAAAGTCTTCTATTTTTAAGGAACAGTTCATAACAGACAGAGAGTTGGTAAAGCTATACAGACATAGAAATGGATAGGAACATGAGATACGTACTCTATTTTGGATTTAGTCACTAGCTGTAAGTTATTTCATCTGTGTGCCCTATCTCTGGTGCCATCCTGTCATTCTCTTGTTTACTTAGATTGCTAAATCCTGGGAAAAAGGTCTGTCATTTTATTATTTGTCTACAAGATGCACAGCATGACTAGTACTTGATTTAAGGATTAAGTTGTAATAATACAGTCTTGGACCTAAAAGGCACTTTACTGAATATTATAAACTGTCATATTGCATTTTAATTACAAAATTCACTAAAAGAACTCAATGAATACTATTATCCTGGGAATTTGTACAAACAAGTTAGCTGAAATTGAAATTCTCTTACAAGAATGATAATATAAATGCGATGGGTTTAAAGCCTAAAAACAGGTATGACACTTTCCCAAATCCAAAACCTCTTTCTGTCAACAAACAAGGGTAGGTGTATTGTGTGAGAGTAACATCCCTGTAAGTATATAAAGATGTGAGAGATGAAGTATTATAAGACTTGGCTGTTCATATTCAAACTGTTTGGGCTGTCTTGAAGATAAATGTCTGTATTTCTTTGCACAACTCTTCTCAGATCCTTTTCCATGTTCAGTGGTTTACTTTTTGAAACACAAGAACCAAAAATACTGGAAAAACATATTTTCCTTACAGACGCAAGCTGAAATTGTGCTGCATCCACACAGCACCAGAAGTAAAGAAGTCCCTAAGGCAATTCTCATGATGAAAAAGCCAAGGAGTTATTAACACTGTATAGTCTGGAAACGCACAAGATTAAAATCCCTGAGGCAAAGCTAAACTAAAATCCAGCCTTTAGCTATTAATTTTCCAAAATGATACATATAAGCAAGAAATCCACAGAAACCTACCACAAAGCATCCCCCTGGCTGGGGGGGGGATGCTTACCACTTCCAACCACATAATAGAATTCAGCCAGAGTGTAGAACTGTCTTCCTTACTCTCTTCATTTGAGAATATGAAAACTAGCACAAGAAAATCTCAGAGGTTGAGAAATGAGGAAGGTCATTCGTAAATGAGGATTTCTAATTTGAAGAAACTCAAAAAGGAATTTCAGGCAATTCCCAGTGACGCTGAATTTAGGGGAAATGAGTTTCAGTGCTGGGTTCCAAGTCTGGCAAGTACTTAAATTCTTTATGGATACCTACATTTCAAGGATATGAGTAGTTAGAAGGTTACACAGAACAGAATCAAAAGAACTTAGTAATTAATCATTTATTAAAGAATATTATAATTATTGTGAATTATCCATCCATTTTTTGTAATAAAGACACTTATGACTGTTTCGTATCCATGTGATGCACGAAGCTTTCACTATTTAGGAATTGACCGACTCCAGGTTTTTTCTTTTCCAGATTTTAAAATGCTATAAAAAAAATCTGTAAAATTGTTTCACTCTGTAGGGTTTTTCCCAGAAACAAGTTTAGTTATCATACCTTTTTTCAGCTGTTCCTTTGGGAATTTTAGTTCTTTATATATGATTTCCACAAAAGTGCTGTTTCATAGAAACCAGTATTGATGCCTAAGAGCCATTTCATCCATGTTTGAGGAAATAAATTTTAATTCCTTACAAAAAAATTCTGGATGTATACAAAAAACAAACAAAAAACCAACTGTGTTATGCGAGAGTATAATTTGATCCTTTAAATGCTCACTTCTGTTCACCAGTACAGTGAGTCAATGCTAGCTTCATTACTTTACTAGTTTATCTCACAGAATTCTCTAAAACAATTAAGGGTACCAATTTAGCATATTCCCCATTGCTTACATAAATTCACCTGTAAAAAACAGCATAGGAATGTAATTCAGACATAAGGGTCAAGAAGCCAAAGATGACTCAGGATAAACAAGTCCTGTTACAATTTCAGTTGACAGAGGCAAGACAAATTTTCACATGCTATGTGGTGGGCAGTGTTTGCTTTTCTTCCCCAAACTGGAAACACATCAGACATTACATGTAGCACTTGTGTTTGGGATCTCCAAGCTCAGGGCTACTGAAAATCAAGGCAATGTAAAAGCATATTATTAAAGATAATAATTGTTCCCTAAGAAGTTAGAGTTTTACAAAGATGAAATAGACACACAAATGAGAGCCTTATAAAGCCTAAAAGCCCACTTCCAGAAGACAAATATCAGAGCCGACAAATAATTCATTAATAATTGTCCATAAACTATCCTATATTATTTCTTCAAGCTTTTGCTTTTCTGTACTAGCAAAACAGTGGCAGAAAGCTAGAAGAATTTTTTCTTAATTGGGATGTTATCAGACTTCTTAGGATTCCACATAAATGTCTTGTCTGAAAGTTCAGATGTCTAAAATAAGCATATTTTAGGTATATATTGAGTTGAATATATAAACATATTGTTGACATTTAAAATATACCTTACCAAAGCAAATCGATGCAGAGTAGTCTAATGGTACAACACAGGATTCTCTTGGCTTAGATGCTCAGTGGCCATGTGTTAACTTATGCAAATTTGAATAACATCTAATGCAAAATGTTTGCTATAATACATTTGGGTATTATTATAATAGCAAATTATTATCTCTTATGTTGATTCTGTTCTTCCAATAGTTATAAAAAAAATGACAAAATATTCTGAAACTGTCAAATGCTGTGTCCTACTTTTCAGTTTAATCAGCCTAGTTTTCTATCATTACATATATCTCGTAGAACACTGCTATGCGTATGGTAATGTTAGCGTAAATGAGGAGTAACAACGATAACATTTTAGAATATACAAAGAATAACCACAAGCAGCAGCAGCCTAGAGTCTTTAGTAGTCAAGTGGGTAAAGTAAGTTCCAACAGACCTATAAAACCTTCTGGCTTCAATAATCTTTATTTTAAAACTTAATCTCATAACGTCAGTAACAAGAAATAACTGCATTTATTGCTTGGTCTCTTCTCCACAGATCCCTCCCTTTTCCTTCTGCTGTTTTCCCTTTGGAATATTGCCAGGCTAGGTAGGCAATTAAATAATGATTTCATTCATCACTAGTAATGTCAAGTCTGCATTGTTGACTGATAGAGATATATCATTCTCAAATCTGGTGATACTAAGAATACAGAGATGTTCTTCAATGAAGCAGCAATGAATATATATCTAAGATATTAAAAATTAATATCTGTAACATGCAATAAAACTAAATAATATTATTTTGATTATTGTATTTGATATATTTGAAGTAAAAAAGATAAAATAATGAAAGAACATCCACATACTACAATGCAATCAATTTTTATGTTTTTACCTCAATCATTCATGCCTGTACAGTCTGTGAAAACTAGGTCAGGCCATGGAATTTCATTCATGCAATTCTGTTTTTCTCTGTCCATTCAAGTTTTTATTCATTTATGCCTTGAACCCAAGGAATACTATTTCAAGAAGCTGCTGTTTTTAGTCATATGGTTTAGAGTCTTTAGACAACCATAGCTAAATTTTAACTTTAGTCTAACATAGGAAAAACGAGGTACACAGAAAATAGGGCTTTCTAAAGAATAAGAATAAAATATATTACTGGCATTCTTCTCACTGGGGGGGCGGGGGGGGGAAGGATGCTAGGAGTAGTACTTGGCTCAGGATTACAGCTAACATTAGAGCAAGAGGGACAAATTCCCACATCTTAGTATAGTGGGATCACTCCATTGAGAAGACTGGTAATGAATAACACCCACTAGTAAAAGATTTAGAATTTGGTCCTGAAGTGATGAGGGGCAGGCGGGAAACTACCTTTCATGTGATGGACAATTACAGTGCAACATTATCTTTTACAGCTAACTACAGTCACTAGAGAGATTTCAAGGTTGTATAAAGAACATAAGCATCAAATATCCCATAGAAATAAAATAAATGTCAACTATGTTGCCCCCTTCATTCGGACCCATAAAGCACAACTCATTTAACTGAAAACAACAGAAGCAAAAACTTTCAATATTGGTAGTCAGTTCAGACAGATTCAAATTACTATTCAATTCAGCACTGTAACATGTAATCTCTTATTTCAGAAGGAAAAACAATAAACCTGCACTGTGTAAATGGTACCAGTACAGAGTAACCACAATGTTATAAGAGGCATGCATCACAAAACAAAAACTGCATTGAATTCTTACTTACTTTTCAACATTTGATAGCCTATGAAGTGCTTTCTGAAATTACTTCATACTAAATCCTCTGAAAGGAGGCTGGATGTAGATGCTAGACTTGCAAAACAATAATAACAAAAACTGAACACCCGGCTTCGCTTGCCTAACTTTTAACATGTACTGTTGGGCTTATATTTGACTTATAACACATTTGCTTTTAACAATTGCCCTCCACAAAAGGATCAATACAGTACTCATTACCCTCGATACTCCAGAGTAAATATAGTAATAAATAGATAAATAAAAATAGAACAAGCTTTCCGGTGTGGATCAGAAGTACTGCGCTCTCTACTGGAAGAAATATATACATACACACCTAATTATTTCAGGATTTCTAATATTCACTAGAATCTCTTCAAACAAATCCTTTTTTAATTTTGAAAAAAAAAAAAAAAATTACCAGAAAAATCCTCATCACCTTCACCTTAATCTGTTAACTCATTTAAATCCTCTCAGCTCCAGTGTCTTCATCATGATTTTACTCCACACATCAACTAACACAAATAAAGAATAGATCTTTTTCCATAATGGAAAAGACAAGAAATTTTCAAGTTTTAAGGCTCTCACCATTTACTGCGGTAACAAAAGGACCTTGTTTCAAAGTTGTGGGGTGTTTCAGAGCCGTTTCTGCTGTAACAGACATGAAGACTAATCTTTAAAGGTGCAGCTATTTCATTGCCAAGTAAAGCTGACATGGTGTAAAGTGTGACCACAAGCAGCTCTGATCTGCTGCTTGAGGAAGCAGACTCAGCTCTCTAACAGTCAGCATCATTCATGCTTTGTCACTTTCAAAGAAAAGAAAAAGTTCATGTCCTTTAGATCGTAAGATTACTTTGCTAGCAGATAGAATGTGAGGATAAAAGAACCACACTTTAAATTATTTCAGAGATCACAGACATGGTCAGTTTTAGAATTCTGCTATTATAATACCATATGTTAGCTAAGATTTCAAAACACTAACCATTAGAGGTATGCTAAGATTTTAAAGTATTTAATCTGTAATCTCTTAAATGGCCTTGTTTTTCAGAACTGGAAAAAGCATTGCATTCTGGGAAAAAAAAAAAACGTTCAGGCACCTTGGAAAATCACTAATCATTGAGTTCAATTTTCATTTTCTTTAAGTTGCAGATGTTTCACCTCCTATGTGTTTCCTATTTGGGGCAAAAGAGAAAGAACTCTCAAACAAAAACATTCAAAAACTGTCAGCTTGTTAAAAGAATTACTCAAGAAGCAAGGTTAAAAGACCACCAGTATGTATTTCTGGTTAATTATGAAAGAAAGATCAATGTATTTATCTGAAGTAACTTAAGGTTGCTGCTTACAGAAAAAGAAGTAACAAAGAGAAAAGAAGACAAGTAATCTCCTGGCTATTTTGACAGGCTTTCTGACAGTGTGATATGGTGACTGAGATGAAAAAACTCTTCTCAATGACTGAGAAGAAATTAGTCTCTTGAAACTAGCCATATAGAATATTAAAAATCAAAACACAAAAACTTTACTACATTTCTGCAGGATGACAGAGATGGAAAAGTTTATTGTTAGCTATGCCACAAAGAAGAAAATTGTGCAATAATTCTACAGAATAAACATGTGTTATAATGGTTAAGTAGTTAAAAATGTAATTGTGTTTTCTAAAGTCTTAAAAAAACATTCTATGCAAGCCTAGGAAGTGCTAAATTAATTGCACGGCTGAATTTCTAAGCACTGTCATTAACCTAGAACTGAAGGTTAATTTCATGTATTAAAAGCCAGAGGAAAAAAATTGTTAATAATAGTGGCGGGATTGTATTTGGCCTGAACAATGCAATCACAAATTTTGTAAGTTAGTTTCTGGTCATCTCACTCTGATACTTCCAACTATAAAATCAATTATATATATTCCACAATAAATAAAATAACAGTGCCTATTCACCAAGCAGCATGCATATCTGTATTGTCCACATAAACAAGGTTAAATGGCAAATAGAAAAGCAAATCAAGAGAGATTTAATTGGCATCCCACTGAGATCTTGGCTTATGTGATTCAGAAGATCCAAAAACAATTTTTCTTCCACATAAATATTTCAAGTGAGGCAGGATCAAAGCCCCTTCCAATTTCCAGGTAGCTCTGAGCTTTCATCCTCACTGAATATAAAAATACTTAGAAATGATATACTGAAGTGGCAGCCAGAAACACTATTCCTTAGAAAACAACTAAGAGAAGAAATGTCTAATCCAATTAAAGGCACCTAGTGATATGACTGGCAAACTCTAGAACGAAATCCAAAGTGGCAAACATCCAGCAAAGAGAAATTTGGGTGGAAGACAGGGAAATATGAATTTTTAGAGATTCAAATGATGAAAGAAGTAGTCAAATGGAAAATGCTCCAAATCTCAATGCTTTTTTCTGGTACCTTCCTGCTCCCCTCAACCTATGCACATAACCTAGGAATTTCATGACCCTGGGTTCCTGCAGAATTCTTGTCTGGCTTGCAGAGGAACAAGAAAGGATGTGGACAATTGCCCTGCCACAGAATACACGTAGACACATCCACGGTTTAAATTTTTTTGTGTGTGACTTCCATAGTTCACTTGTAACCCACATTTTCTATCTGCAGGTAATTCTTACAGATGGACCACTTCTGTAATATACTATCTACTTAGCAAGTTGCTTCACCTGCATATCAGAATCACAGAATCACAGAATCACTAAGGTTGGAAAGGACCTATAAGATCATCTAGTCCAACCATCCACCTATCACCAATGGTTCTCGCTAAACAATATCCCTCAACACAACATCCAAACGTTCCTTGAAAACCTCCAGGGTCGGTGACTCCACCACCTCCCTGGGCAGCCCATTCCAGTGCCTGACCACTCTTTCAGAGAAGTAGTATTTCCTAATATCCAGCCTGAAATCTGGTATCCTACATTTTCCAGAAAGTTAATTTGGAATCAGTGATACAGCTGTGTGAATGCATTGACTTCATGTGTGTGCATTTTATTCATTTAACTTTAGTTAAAACAGCAAGCTCCCTGAAGATATAACAATTTGAGTTTTGTTTAATCAAAATGGAGAAGAATCCTTTCAGTCACAGTAAACAGAGGGCCTAACTGGTAGAAGAACTAAACTTTTCTGTGCCTTACAAAAGCACGTGCCTGAGCTTCTCCCAGCATTTCTTACACGACAACATGTATAGAGCAATACAGGATGCTGTGAAGTATTATTTGCTTTGTGATATCTGAAGATGAATAGAATAACTCTGTGGACATTTCAAAATTATACATGTATGCCATGGCTGCCTCTGGAATCATAAAAACTTTGTTCGGCATATTTGTGTTTTGCATTTTAATAATAAACCCAGAAGTTGCATCAGTTCTGTAAAATAGAATGACATGCCATTTTTTGTTTTGATTTTGTTTTATACTGGAATAAATAATTGGCATTTATAATGTACAAGTGAAGAAGTGTTTTGATTTCTTCATCACACAGTAAAGTTCATATGGAACTGAAAACAATTCACTAAATCAGAACCAAATTAGTAGTAGGGCTGATTTATTACTGAAGGAAGGGGTAAAGGCAGGCTTTAAACTCCCCGGGGAATGGTAGGTAAATAACAGGTTTTCATATCACTGTAAGGATTATATGCATCATTTACTTATATAGATTAACTGTATCTAATTAAAAAAATCATTGTATATTGATTTTGAAAATTATTAAGTCAGTGAACATACAACAGCGGAGATTTTATAGGGTTTGAAGGAAGCAATGAAACTTAAACTAGAATGACAAAATAAAGTATGAAGAGGAGCAGGAAAAGCTCCCTGCTGAGTCTCTCTAAATGGAACAATATTTGAAATTAATTGTGCTGTAAATAAGCACTGTTACATTCATAATTGTCATTTACATTGCCACAATACTGTCATTTTGCATATAAAAATAGATTTATTTTATGGCATCTCCATGCAGGAATTGAAATGCTACATAACTTCATAATAGCTCATGTTTCTAAAACAATTTCCTGGAGAGTTCAAAATGTCTTTATTTATATATACATGCAGAATTTCTCTTAAGGCTGAGGTATGTATGGCCAACAAAAGGCTAAATCATTCTCTAGCAACAGCCAGCATTTTCAAGCAATAGCACTCAAAGGCTGATGATGAATAATATCTCCAAATAAACTCGATAATTCTGATTTGCAGGACAACCATATAGCAAATAAACATAAACAAGGTTTCTCTCAACGTTTTGAAACTAATTTCATTACAGAACTTAAAAAGCATATGAAAATCACCTTCTTCAAAATGTTATATCAAAAATTTGACTTTACCTACCACAGGTAGGTAAAGGCAGGTATACTGGTAATAAAAAGACCATGTGGTTTAAGATTCCTAGGCCAAGCCTCAGGATTTAATCCCTCCCATTCTGTAGTAGAGAAAATTAAAGTAACCACAAAATCACATATATTAGTCAATCAATATTTGTCACCTCCTTGCAAGGAGCTAGCTTTCAAACACTTGCCTGCATCTGAGGATTTCAGAAACACTCAACATGCTGTTTGCTGATTACAGAATTGAAACAAAAAAAATGCAAAGAATATAATCAAACCTTAATCTACACTTTCTTTACAATGATCCCATTACTTTAAGGCTCATAACAAACAACGTTCCTTCCTCTCTCCCCACCCCACCCTCCTTTTCCTTTTCCCCCCTCCAGTAAATTCAGTTGTGATCACATTTGGCCACAGTAAACTAGTGAGTTGAAGACGTGTGGAGTTCCTTCCTTAGTTCAAGTTTCCAACAGCTAAAGCAGTCCCTACCAACTGGCTTACATGAAGACTGCTATCTTACTCATCAATCTTATCTTTATGTGCCTGTCACAGAGAGAAAAAGAACACAAAGCTTCACTTTGTAGAAAACCAAATAAGACTTACCAGTGATTTAAATATATAAAAAAATAATAATAGTAATCCAGGCAGATAAAGGTACCTCAAGAGGTCTATTGGTCGTAGTTAACATCTTAAATTTTCCAATATTGTTCTAAAAGATTTCCAAAGGGAAATCTATTCCTACAAATAGGTGAGAAGAACTATTCAGTTGTACTTTTTACACCAGAGCTACAGAAATTCTCCAGCACACACACCATTCATGCAGACTTGTTAGCTACAGTATATGCAAATTAATTTATTTTAAGGACCTGTCATCAGATCACCACTTGCAGGAGCAAGTCAGAAGCAGTATTTCCACTACCAATTATGCATTTAAATAACTGATAAATTCTATTTATTTGATGCATTAGGATGGCCTCCATTATTGTATCACAATACAGTTCTTAGAAAATGTTTCTTTATGGAACTGCAATAAGATCACAGCTCCACAACTGCAAGTGGACAACAGATGCATAGAGATTTCCCCAGTAGCAACCAAGCAGCATGGAACAAGACAGAGGTTTTAACTCCAGTCTCCCATGTTGTCATGGTTTTATGATTTTTGGTTATCAGTATTCCACATCATAACATCATGTAGTGCACTGGGAGGAAAAGTATTTCAGGTACCTGTCCCAGAAGAAAAGAACAACTACATTTCCCAGAAGACTGTTCACTGTGTTGTTATCATTTCTGCTCAGGGGGAACTGATATAAGGCCTTGGTAGATCATCTGACTGATTCTTCTTCATCAGTTTCTCTCCCTGATGCTCGACCGGACTGCACATCTCACCTCAGCGTTATGGTGAGGCCTATCCAGCTTTCGGACAATCTTTCTCTCTCATTATATTTGATTTATTAGTTTTAATTTCAATTATATTGTATTATGGTGTGTTATCTTGCATTCCGATACCATATTTAGTAAATTAGTTTGTTTCTCCTCAGATCATTGCTGCTATTTTTAATTATTTTGGGGTCCCTGTTTCCTTCTTCCAGAGGTACGGATTTTGCGAAATCCCTCCGCCCCGCTAGTCACGGAACCGGGCCGAACCAGCCCTTAAACTGTTGACACATGTTCAAGGTTGTACTATAACCATGAGTCTTTCAATTCTTACAGGTTTTGCATTGAACAAGAATAAATAAAAATGAAGTCATATTACATGCAAAATAACCACATAAAGTTGTGTAATAGAGATGCATGATTTGGGAAAGAGAATAAGTTATTACCTAAGAATTATTAAACAGCAGGGACTATTGCAAACAATTTTCTCTGAAACTGGCACAGACTCAAAGTATGGCCATTCAGCAAGCTCTAGCAAGCAGGAAAACCAAGCAAGCAGGAAAATCCTGTAATCATGTTTGAATCAAGTAATATGCAGGTTTCATGGTTAAAATCACCATCATTTTTCAGGAAAAATGCCTCTCATTAAGAGCCAACTTCCAGGATCTGGAGTGCCATCTTTGCTTAATAGTCTCAAAGTTTTCTAAGTAATTCAGGATGGGTTTACTGGAACCATTAGAAATTAGCCCAGCTCAGTATATATACTGAATATAAAGTGATTTATTTTTTATTCCAATCTGAATTATTAAACCAACAATTACCTATCATGAAAACTAAAAGTTTCCTGCAAGTTTAAATACAAAAACCTCCTTGTTTTATCCTTTAAAATTCTTAAATGCAGGTAGTTGTCTTATGTGCAGGGGGATTGTTTGTTTTCTAATAGTAGAACAAGACTCCATCTACCTGTACTAATTTTACTCAAAATTCCACTCTGAGCGAAAAGCTCCAGAGCAGAGTCACAGGTTGATCATAGCATTCTACTGGTGCTTGTCTGAAGAAATTGCAAAGCAGAAGAAGGTTGATGACAATTACAGCTTACAAATACACACCAGAACTCAACTGCTTCTTACTTTTTATCTTACCATATCTATCATATACGTGTCCATATATATACTTGAACACCAAAGATTTCCACATCTTTTCAAGTATCAAAACTAAAACTGCTTTTTCATGTGCACTAAATAAAATACACATCAAGTATATATCCATTTCACATGATGCAGAGCTCCAACCCCTGAACTGTAAGTGCCCTGTGGGAAATACTGCTGGAGCACAAACATCCATTCATTATAAAAAACGATTAAACTTTCTCTTCTTATAGCCTCGAAGCTATTTTCAGATTCTCCCTTCCCAGAATTGGGTCACCTTCACTTTAATTTTTTTTAATCCCCAAATACATCATTTGCTCACATTAATTACCTTAATTTAAAATAAATTCAAATAAGCAGTACATGAAGAAAGGACTCCAGCAATACAAAGACTGCTTCTAGAAACATCAAGGGGACAAGAATCAAGCAGAAGACTGAAACTCAGCCTCTTCTTCTGGAAAATAAATAAATAAATAAATAAATAAATAAATAAATAAATAAATAAAAGGGATAACAATACCATATGGACTTTCTAGATAGAAAACAAATGCTGCTATCTATACCCATTACTTCCTCACTTCCCCACAGACTGCCTTTATAAATAAAGTCAAATAATAAATAATCTACAATGACTTACAGCTTCCAGGAGAGAATTCACTTTTGCTCTATTCTGCACCCTAATCTCCCACAGAACTGTGCCAGTTCCTGTACGTGTCGCTATGAGTTATCCATACTAATCGATCCACTAGGCCCTTGGATGGTATCTTCTTTCCAGAGCTGCTATCCTTACCCTGTACATTGTGGTATTATTACTTAGTGTCCCTTCCACCCTATCAGGGAGGCTCACTGTACAGAGGCAGATTTTGATACAATCCTTGCCCTGAAGTACATATATTTTATTGACAAGGGGCCTCAGTCAGTAATCATAACACTGTTCCCACTTCTGAAGTCCCAGCAGATGTCCCGGTCGACACATTTAGATGATGTATTCTGTTTGGACACTGTTTGAAGGTATGGCAACAGTTCACCGTGAACAAATGCCACTTCAGAAATACATTATTTAAGATCGTTCTTGGGATAATGATTAAAAAAAAAAAAAAATTGTCCATCCTTTGGCCTCCTGGGATGACCACAAATTATATTAGGAAAGCATATGAGGTAGGCCCACTTGAAAAAAAATGAGATACAGTTTTGGGGCAAGGGGAGAAAGTTTATTTTGTAACCAAAACTGAGAACAAGGAGGGGAAGTGATTGAAGATTAAGAACTGGTAAGAAAGAAGCAGCTAAAAAAAAAGAAATCACTGCTCTCACTCAGTCTCATAAGATGCAATATCTATACTACCCCAATGGAGGGGGAAGAGGAAAACGGAGAAGTGATATTAAGGACAATGGAAAAGTGGAGTCAGTTCTGCCAGTGATGAGCAATTAATAGAACAAGGGAGTGCAATCATACTAAAACTATTTCCTAATTAAAATAATTATATTAGCTGGCCTTTAAGGAGATATATTTATAGCAAGTGTGACAAGCTATTAAGGATTCAATTTAGATGAGAAGTCTCAAATTGTGTCTTTAGGTATGGGGGGAAGGGGAAAGTGAACTGCTTCCAACCAAAGTACCTCTTTTCATACTGAATTAATTTGTCTCTGGCAGGGGACATAACGAGAATTATTCTGTTAAGATCAGAATTCAAATAACTCATGTACATGCACACATGTAGAATGCCACGCATGATATCTTCAAGAAACGGCTGCAGTAGTTGTCAAAATTGACTTATCTTGTTTCTAGAATTTATGCGGGAGGATTTCTTATACAAATACCTCCATTTACAATATTGATAGGCTTTGATCATTTAAAAAAATAATTTCAATCCAGTAACCCTATTAGGCTCTGACAGTTGTATTTTTCCTATATTTAAAAGTTGCTGAATACATTTGAATTTCCTACCTCTGATTTAAAAAAAAAAAAAAAAAAAAAAAAAAAAAAAACAGTTCAATGGGTGGTTGCAATTTTCAGAAGCAGCATATTAAAGGAGACTGAAACGTCCACATCGGAGGTACATTCTTAGAAGGTGAGTGAGAATTACAGGGAGGAAGGAAAAATCATAAGAAAATTATCCAGGCTTTATCCAAGCACTTGAACAGCAAAAATGTTGCAGAACTGTGGTTTACAAGTTTACAGGTTTAATGGGAATTTAGTAGTTTTATCTCACTCTTTCTAAATGTAAATATTCCATTACTAGAAAAAAAAATTCATCTTTCTCTTGCCATGCAGATGGGCTCATCAGATGAGTTTTAAAGGATAAATACACATTGTATTGCACAGAAAGGTCTCTTGAAACTATAGCAAAGGCACTGGAGGTACACTAGGAGGTACTTGCCAGCAATAGTCAGCAGAAAAGGTGCCTGCCCTGTGTCAGTCAACCTGGCAGAATATACTGCAATCCCTAGAAGTTATCATTTTAAAAAGTTTTTAGTCATTAATATAATCACATGCCAAACAGTACAGTGATATATAGAAAAATAATGTACATTAAAAATTCAAAAAAAAGTAACTTGACTGGTCTTTTTAAATTCATATGTTGTCATCAGCATTTCTCATCCAGCAGAGACTTTTTCTCATTAGATTTCCAGTGCCTGCCTGCTCCATAATCCTAAACCCTTGCCTCAGGACCACTAAGGGCCATTTGAATCATTTTTGTGATGCTGTTTCATTCCCCAGATACTGTTTTTTCTCAGGAGTAAGCTTTTCCTCTGAAGCCCTGATCGTTATCCCTCTCCAAGCACTGACGGGTATTTTTCATCTGCCTCAGTATTATGGTTATCTGCAATGATTTATTGATGAAATTAATTTTGTCCCCAAGCACAGTGGTGTATTAATAATCTAGAGACTACTTCAATCTGTCATGGTTCCACGTAGCAATGTGGGAAGCCCATTTGCTACCACGGACAACAAATTAGATTTCTGCTAATAGCAGGAATAAATGGGATATCCCAGCATACTGAACTTGTTGATATCAACTGGAGTACACCAATCTGCTTAATAAACACTCATTTAATAGACCTCACCTTCCTAAGGAGACCAGCACCCTAAGTCACCAAAAATTCAAGAGCATGCTTTGCAGCTCAGCATGGAAAGTCCATATAGTGATACAATAAATTTTTCCTTTTTTTTTTTTCCCCTCATTAGAAGCAATGGACATCCAGACATCTTCGTTAAGCAGAACAGAATAGGCAGAGATAGTAATATCCCTAGAACTGCAAAAGGTTTTCTTTCCTGCTCTGTGATATTCAAACTAATAATAATAATTTCAACTTATTACTAAGTTTTCTATTCTTTCAATGGCCTATGTCACTTGTTTTTAAAGCATTAAGGTTTAAACTCTATCCACTGTCTCCTTTGAAAGCAACTAGGTATTTTACCTTAACCTGACTTCTCTCAGGCATTTTCTTTCTAGGCCTTCTAAGATGCAGGTAAATTTATAGTGATAAAACATGCCAGACCCCATGACAACCATCTTGTTCCCACTTATCTCAATACCAAAATGTCTGTGCTAGTTTTCAGTCTCCTTTCTTCATAGTAACAGAAGAACTATTATTTACTAATCCTATGGGTGACTTAGGTTTAGCTGTCAGCAATTTGCAAATGCATCTTAACCTGCATAGAGCAGAAATTATTTTCTCCCTTCTATTTCATCTCACCTCACTGCCTTTCCATGAGAACAAAGAATACACACAGTTATGGTACTGCTGGCTTTAATACACTTACAAAGAACTCAGTGACCGGCAGTAAACAACAACTCCATACAAGATGCCTCAAGAACATGTAAGAAAGAAATATATTTGCTGAATGTATATGTGCTAAACTGAAGTTAATAACAAAATCACTAAAGAAGACATTTTGAAATATATATATTTAACTTTCTGAATTCATTAGAGAACGACTACAGAATGGCTTAGGTTGAAAGGAAGCTTAAGGTCCAGCCAGTTCCAATCCCCTGCGAGGGCAGGGCAGGCTTCCACCCGGAGATCAGGCTGCCCAGGGCCCTATCCAACCTGACCTTGGATGCCTCCAGGGATAGGGCATCCACGACTTGTCTGGGCAGCCTGTGCCAGTGTCTCACTGCCCACTGAGAGAAAAATTTCCCCAACGTCTAATAGTTTAAAACTCTTTAGTTTAAAACTATTGCCCCTTGTGTGAAAGACAAAACTGTTTTTCTCTTTTGTCTCAAAGCTTGCTTCGTGAGGCCTTTCTGGTGATAAGACTCTAACTGACAATTGCAAATTATCTAGGGGGGTGAGTGGTAGGTGTCACCATGCCACAGTACCTCTGGTCATGATTGTAAAGATAAGCAGAAGCGGGACAAGCAGTCTTTTTCAGGGGTACGGCTTGAAGGAGCTGACCACTGCAAAAGGTGATAATGCTCATGCATGGCAACGAGGGCACCACTCCCTGCTGGCTTATCTGTTGGGCCAGGTATGTCACACTAACAGAAAGAAGAAAAAACCCAGAGAAATGGGGGATAAAAAGGCCCGCAGTAAACTAAGGATTTTGGAGAAGAACCCTCAAATAAACCTTTGACGGAGAATTCCCTGAGGGGAAAACCTCTTTGGAAGAACCTCCCCCCTGCGGCCTGATTGCTGCGAAGCTTCCTGGCTTCCTCCCATCCCTCGCGGTGACCAGACGAGTTCCTGAGAACAATGGACCTGCTATGAACCTCACCACCGTGGTGACTATCTCTCTCTTGCTTTCTATGAAGACTCCTTGCTTATTTCCTATCTCTTTTCTATCGCCCATCTTCCCTTCCCCATATTCCTAAGCAACTAGGATTTGTAATAAACTGGTTGGGCTAACATTTGACCCGTTGTGTCTTAATCTCGCCATCGGGTATACATATATCAAAAAGAACCTCTTCTCCCTCCTATGAATTGGAGCAAGACACCTTGTCCTGCCACTATCTCTCCATGTAAGAGGTCATGACCGTTTATAAGCTCTCTTTAAGTACTGAAAGGCCACAATGAGGTCTCACCAGAGCCTTCTCTTCTCCAGGCTCAACAAGACCAACTCACTCAACCTTTCTTCACTGAAGAGGTGCTACAGCCCTCTGATAATCTTCATGCCCTCCTCTGGATCCACTCCAACAGCTCCAAATCCTTCTTGTGCTGGGGGCCCCAGGCTTGGACACTGTCAGTACTCCAGATGGGGCTTCACAAGGACAGAGTAGAAGTGGACAATTCCCTCACTCGCCCTGCTGCCTCCCCTGTTTTGATGCAGCCCAGGATATGGTTGGCCTTCTGGGCTGCAAGCACACACTGCTGGCTCATCACAGATCAGAACCCAGAAATCTTAGCAGGGGTGCTCTTGAATTCTCCTTCCAGTCTGTACAAACACCTAGGATTGCTCTGACCCAAGTACAACACCTTGCACTCGGCCTTGTTGAACATCATTAGATTCATAAGGGTCTGCTTTTCAAGCCTCTCCAGGTCCCTCCAGATGCCATCCCTTCTTTCTATTATATCAACTGCACTACTTCAGTTTGGTGTCGTCAGCAAACATGCTGAGGGTATAATCAATCTCACTTTTTATGTCACTGATAAAGATGTAGAAGAGCACCATCATTTTAAAGTGTACATGTAATAAGCTGCTTCTTTCCATTGCACTGTCTAAAGGTTTCACTATACTCTTGGTACAGCTATTAGCACACCACTTTCAGGAAAATAACTGCATTTAAATCATCAGTCTGTTAACTGGTCTGAAAGTACACACTCAGCAATATAAGAAACAATTGAATCACAGGTTCTTGAATTTTAAAATACTGAATAAATCAATAGTGCAAACTTTCAAATGAGAATATTTTAAATTGTAGCACCCCCTCATGTAATATCATTTTAATATTTTCTATATTTCTTTTCAAATATTAAGCTGGAAACAAGAATAGTAATAACGACCTCCCCTGACAGCCTTACGGCTCTAATCTGGCCTAAAAAAGAGGAAGATGGTGTACGTCCTTCATACACTTACATCAAAAAGACAGAGCTCTGAGGTTATTAAGACAGTCCAAAAGCATTTTATTCTATAGCATTGAAATGAATTCTTAAGTCTTTTCATTTTATTTAATCAAAGCAAAGAATTCATTTTAGATTCATGCAGTTCATTCATCAGACTGAATTAAATTTTTGATAAGCCATAGTTAAATTTTTCATAACAATGATCTGCAGTAAAATACCTCTTTCCTTTGCTTCTCCTTTGCCTTTCCCATTCCCATGTCATCAGACAGACTGAAGGGCCGAAGGGCAGACTGAAAAGGAATACTACCTACTTTAAAATACTAAATATCAGAACAGTCACAAAGCTTCAGTCAAGCATGGGTACTCACAGTGGAATCCACAGACCAGGCTTTCTTCACGGGATAACCAGACTTGATTTGAGGGTCTGTCCCTCAAAATTTCTCATATATTCCAGATGCAAAAAATTATTCTCTTAATTAGTCCTACCAAAGTCAGTCCAAGAAGATCAAGAAAAGGCTTTACAGTACTGATCAGATCTTTCTGCATGAAACATTTATTCAATTCTTTATTTGATTGAAGTATGTAAAAATGGAAGTACATTGATAGAATGTATTGGATTAAAAAAATTATAAAAATATCAAGGAAATCTGCTCTCAACTCAGACTAATTTCTTCTCCTGAAAATGGTATTTATTACAGCTGCTTCCAAAATAAACTTCCTATTTGGGAGCAGGAAGAGGAAGCAGAGGTGTCTGAATTTTCTGATGAGCTTCCAATTTCACTAGTCTCCATTCAGCAAACATGTATCTAATTAATTTGCCCAAGTACTCAAAGAGCCCTTTTTCTTTAATTCATGTATTCAGCAGAGATTTACATTTACATCCTTTTAAATTGAACTCTGTGTTAATGAGGCATCAAAAGCAAATTTTAAACTATCATCCCATCTCCCTCAAAACCTTTACACTTTCACAGAAAGATTCGGGCTGGCAGGGACCTCTGGAGGTCACTTGATCCAAACTGCTGCTCAGAACAGTGTCAATACTGAATTCAAACAAGGTTGCTTTGGATCATGTCCAATCGTGCTATATATGTTCAAGCACCATCACAGCCCCTTTCTCTGTATCTCCAGAAATTCTTGTCAGAATACAGAATAGAATATGCAGTACCTTCTGACTGCTTTATGAAGTAGTCAAGTTATCACAATCATTTTTTCATTCTGCCTCAATTAATCAATAAGCTAATGAGAGGATCCCCTTACTATTCAGTTCTTATACTCATGAGTTCATTTTCATAATTAAGAGGTAGAAAAATAGTTTTTCATTGGCTTGTGTTTTTAAGAGTTTTTAAAATACAGGCTCCTCACCGCCTTCTCAGTAAACCAGCCACTGTTTTTTCTATGTTCTTAACACAATAATAGAGGAAAGGAAGAGAATAAAAGAAATTTTTGAGTGTTTATGAAAGAAAGGGGAATTCGCCAGTTTTCCCTATGTAAGAAAGATATAGCATGACAGTCTCCAATACATAAAGACTGCAGTACTGAAGCAATATTTACGTCTGACTCTAGACTATGTTCTACGTACATAAAAAAAGAACCACAACAATAGAAAACTAATAAGCCACAAGGCCACTGCTATTTCCAAAGTGTCACTAGCCAAGTGCTACATGTCAAGCTAGTACTCTCACCAAAATTCAGTCCATCTTGTACTATGCAAATATATATATTTCATACATAAACATTTGTGCACAAACATTCAAAAAGGCAACAGTTACATATAGCAGAATTTTCATTGGCTGTAGTTTTTTAAGAAATCATGTAGTGATACACTCCACTTTCAAAAACAGATAAGCACGCCCACCATTAGCCAATCCTGCCCATCTATGAAGCAGAGGATATTATGACATCAGATAAATACAAAATCATTGTAAAAATAATTACTCTTTAATGAATTTCCTACTAACAATGAAAATGCTTGAGGAACTTCTTATCACTAAATACCAGTAAACACACACCTACAGGAGAGAGTAGCAGATGCTCACATTCATTCAGGCCAACAAGGAAAGGTGACCTATTTAAAGGTAAAAATTGTAAAAATTATGTTCCAAATTAAGTACAGAACAAGGCCAAGAGCACAAAGAGCACTGAGAGAGTGACGGTGTCCTTATAATTAAAATACAGGATTGTGGTATTTTTCCCTTAATGTCACTGCAACAAGAAAAGTGGCCAAATCCCCACCCCATCCTCTCCTCACCCCCTCTCAAAAATTAAAAAAAAAAAAAAAAACCACAAATAAAAACAAAAAAATCAATACAACAACCAAAAGGAAAAAAAAGAAAGAAAAACCTGTAACAGCAACACCTACAATAGGATATTCCTACAGACTACTACACTTCATTATATCTATGAAGGAAGAGCTGTCTTGCAATTTATTTTTCTGAGGTGGTATTACAAGAGTAAGGTAAAGATAATTAGTAAAGGTTCCTTACAATTTCATAAACACACTGTATTCTTGCATATTATATTTCATCAGATAGTCACACATCTAAACAATGAATGCACTGCCTAACACTGCCTACATCCACTGAAAGCGTCCCAGCAAATCTTTCTCGACACTCCCAGGCTGAGAAGTAGAAAAAAACACTCTCAGGCATGGACAGAGCTTTGGAATGGCGGTTGAACTGATGCTATTTTCACTGGGACTATATGGTCTCTAGCTTGCATATCCATATCAGATAAGACTGACACCGGTGCATCCAGAAAAAAGAAGAGCGTAGCAATGGCTCAGATTTACACAGTTTTAATCCCTTATAATTCCTCAACAGGCCCCATGCCTGGTGATTCCTATTGGTTGGCTCCTGTCTTTCAAAGGCATGTAGCCAGTTGGAAACATTAGACAAAAGGACTTAGGTGGAATTAGGTGGAATTTAGGCTGTGTGAATCTGGGCCATACTATGCAATCCAGTTTCTGAAAGTCTCAAATAGTGCCAGTATGTTTTGACCCAGGAACAGGTAACAGATGGATTAATGAGAAAGAACTATATCTGACTAATGTTTTGTACTAAAATCTTGGCACGTACAATCAATGCCTGGTTCTGATACTTTCAGTTCAGTTTCTGCAGCATCACGTTTAGAGAGTTAAAAGGTCTCTAGTTCAGCAGAATGTAGGAAATATGCAGTACACAAACTGCTTTTTTTTCTCATTGACTTAGTATAGCAACACTAAAAATTACCAATCTGAGATATATTCTGTTCAATTTTTCCCTATATAAAGGATTTAATGCTCCCAAACCGTTGCTTACAATGACAAGAGTAAAAAGCTATAAAATAATTAAAAAAACAAGGAAAATTAGTGATAGATTTTTCAAACTGCTCAGAGAAAAAAAAATGTGTGTAATCAGATGTCACTACAGTTATTTATCCCACCTCCATTTAAACCATTTTTAATACAAATAATTTTTATACACAAGTCCAAATAAATTATCAGGTATGCAAACTATTAAAAAGAATACAATCGAGTTACTTTACAATCCTTCTATTACACACCCTTTCTACTTTGAGCAAAAAGTAAGAATCAGCTTTGACATTAGGTGTGTGAAAACCTTCTAAATTTTCTAGGATAAACATACCACAAGTCTGAAATATTTCCTCATTATATTAAAATAAAATCTCCATAAAACTGTACATGGTTATCAAATCTCAAATGTTAAGTTGGCAGCTTTCATCATTTGGATATTTCTCATGTTTTAAGGCCATGTACTTAAGTGCAATTAAGTATGTATCCCTTTAAATTAATAAATAACTAATCCAAACAAGTGATGTGTAGAAAAAGTAAACTTTTATTTGAAGACTATGCAGCATAACAGATGATCACTGAAGGGAATGATACTTTGAAAGATTTAGGAGAAAGACCCTTGCCTTGTTTTGTGTCTTGTTTTTTATTTTGTTTGTTTGTGAATTTGGGGGGATTGGGTTCTGTTTTGTTTGTAAAACGTCTACCAGCACTCCACAGTAAAGAGAGTGTTCTTTATAGCATTTTATACAAATGGAGCTACAGGAAAGGCTTTAGAATAATAAGAACAAGAAGCCACATCACAGATAGCTGAAATACTTATGTGAAAAATTTCCCACATTGCCTGTAAAAAAAAAAAAAAGTATCAGTATTGTATATCAATACCAACTCTCTTGGGAATTTGAGCTATTTAAATGGGAGAATGCTTTAATGGGCACTACAATCATTACGCCAGTACTATTTTGTGCTCTTGCAGACATTTATTTTCAAGGCAGAGAGAAGTTATCTTACTTTCCCCTGTGCAGACTCTCTGATTTAAAAGACAGCAGAATCATCTTAAATTCCTTCACAGGACATCTAAACAACACAAGAAACAAAATATGCTTCTGAGCAGACAGCATAGAAGTAAGTATTTTTCCATAATTTACCTGCCTTTGATCCCAAAAAAGACATCAGAGCAGCATAGAGATATTGAATAAACCCTCTAAATACCCCATACATATCAATACTACACTTAAACCTTTCGATTATACAGTTATGAAAAGAATAATTTTATTCCTTCAGATAAAATGAAATAAATTCAAAATGAGGAAATCATACCATATGACAAATTTCTACAACCTCAACACTAATCCTCAAGTTTTAAGATGGCACAATGAAGTAATCCATTAAAAACAAGTAAATACATGTGAAGTAAATACATGCTTTGAAGATCTCCCTACTGCTTATTTCTTCAAAATATTTCTAGTTTTACAAGTTAAGAACAGCGATCCATTCTTTGCTCAAACTACCTGTACAGCAAGTGGAAAAGTAGATGAAGCTTCCAAAACTGAATGGATAGCAAATGAAAGAACGCAGGCCATATATACGAAGTTCATGGGGGAAAAAAAAAAAAAAAGGATTTTTGTTTTTTTGTTTTGCTTACTAAGTTTAGCTACACAGTTATCTTCTATAACAAACTAAGCAAACAAGTCATTTGAAAGACACATTAACCTCTTCTACTTTGTAGACATCACCTTTCAGTCATCAGCATGGATCCAGTTAAAATAATCTGTTTTAATCTACTAGTTTAGTCCATAATGTAAATAAAGGGAATTTTACACCCTTCCGCTGCAAACCTCAATAGAAAGGCCAAGAGCTAGATGCACAGAACCTTAATGGTCTTCACAGAGCCTCAGGAGGTATCTCTACAGTACACCTTGGTATGCACAGCCACCACATCTACTCACAAAGGAATGGTTAGGTAGCTTTTATCTTCACAATATACATTTCATAGCCGTACAGAAGCCATTCTGCCAGCTAATTATTTTAGATAGGAGCAAGCAATTTCGTAAAACATATTTAACTTCTGTTAATCTGTACAGCAAATGACTGGTAGGCAGTATTCCTAAGAACTATCCGCACCAAATCTTACGCAAATACTTCCAAACTAAAGTGGAACATAGACATCATTTGGAACACTACTTAGCAATTATTTCTTTGAAGACATTACACCAGACAGGAATTCAATAGGTATAAGTTGCTTTTGAAGACACAGCAGTTAAATATTCTAGAGACAAGAGATAATCAGAGAGCATTGTAGATTGGGCTGCTTTACATTGTCAGGTAATGAATATCAACAATCAAAATGGGCTATAACTTCCTCTAATCAGACCAAATAGCTGGAAGGTCAGATAGGAAGTGGAATGAGTTACATGTGGAAAAAGGATCACATTATCAAACTGCTGAAAACTTCCATTTTTTTTTTTCATTTCCACAAGATCTTAAGCCCCCACAACCAATAATGTAAAAGATCTGTTACCAGATCTTACTTGCAAAGAAAACATTCAGGATGAACTTTTATCCTCCTGACTTTCCCTCATTAGTTTGTTTAATGGTCCTCTTAGCAAAGCACATAAAAGTGTGCACCTCTGTGCACAATTCATATAATGGTTCCATTACTTAAGTCAAAAGGTAAAAATGTAAACCGAAGATTCCAGTCAAGTATTTGAACACAACTGTGACCTGCGTGTAAGTACAGACAATTCTTCAGCTAATGAGCAGAAGCATAGATTGCGTACATCCTTCAAGAAACTGATGGTGTGGTTTTAATTCAGTTGTTACAGAACACTGCAAATTGTGAAGGAGGGCTAGAGAACAAGTCAGGATGCCAACTGTGCAATAAAGTCTTTGGGTTTCTTCTCCTCTAAGTTTATTTTGCTGACTTTGCTGTGCTAGTGTAGATAGTCATTCTGCCTACTTTATTTTCAGATGGATCAAGGTCTTGCTCAGGTTGATTTTGCTAGCCATCCAAAAGATGTGAGCAATGAGAGCAGAGTTTCTGCTAAAATACTGTTGACTTTCTATGTGAACATGAACACGGAGTTAAAACTAGTAGTGTCCTCCTGTATGTTTTTCTACTAAGTTGACTGCATGTCTATATATCTTTTCAATTACAAATACAAGCAACATCATAATTCAGTTTTTTCTTTACATAACATGTGGAGATTTAATAGGACTCCAGTGAACATAGAATCATAGTATTGCTCAGGTTGGAAAAGACCTTAAAGATCAAGTCCATCCGCAACCTAACCATACTACCCTAGCAACCCACTATCAACAATCATGTTCCTGAGCACCACATCCAAATGGTTTTTAAACACATTCAGGGATGTTTTTTCCTGATATCCAAATCCTCCCCTGGTGCAACTTGAGGCCATTTCCCCTTGTCCTGTCATCTGTCACCAGTGAGAAGAGACCAACCCCACTCTCGCTGTAAGCGCCTTTCAGGTATTTGAAGAGAGCAATAATGTCTCCCTTCAACCTCCTCTTCTCCTGACTAAACAGCCCCAGATCCTTCAGTCTCTCCTCATAGGGCACATTCTCCAAGCCCTTCACAAACCTTGTTGCCCTTCTTTGGACCTGCTCCAGCACCTCAATGTCCTTTCTGTATTGAGGTGCCCAAAACTGAACACAATACTCGAGGTAAACATTACCAGTATAGAGAAAAGAGAATGTTACCAGTATAGAGAACAGTGAAGGATGTTTGCCTTCACTATTCAGGGCAAATAATTTTTTTCCCCTGATTCTTTAACCCCTCAAAGATCAAGAAAGTATTTAAGAGTATCCTTTGTATCTCACTTGGATTTTTTATTTTTATTATCATTGCTTTACTTGTCAAACATTAATTGAATACCAAAAAGGTTACGTTATTTCCTTTAAGAAAGAAAAGGTTGAACTCCACAAGAAAATTTTATTCTCTCAGATGTAGGTAAACTACTTTTTTCTCTTTCTAATCTTCCTCTTTATATTGATATTTTCAAAAAAAAAAAAAAAAAAAAAAACAAAAAAACCCACTCTAAATAAAAGCATGCTATATAATTAAACATCATTCAAACTCCAGAGACTAGATTTTCTAGCATATTTCTATTTTACGGGTTTTATTACAAAGAACATACCAAATAATTGAATTTTCCATGGCTTGCAAAAATATGATAATCACCAAAATGGCAGCAATTGTCTATAAAAAAAAAAATTATTCTAAATGCCATTAAAGAATGTTGTAGGTAGCGTGTTTGATGGCACACCAGAACACGATCAACACTTTACAGGGCTACAGTCCTCTGAACATCCAATCTTAGACATACTGCCTAAAACAGATATAGGTTAAAACAGCAAATTTAAGCAGTCAAGTAGAAATCATTCCAGAATTTCAAATAAATCTGTAATTAACTGACCCTTTTCAGAAACACAATTTTAGTTCTCATTTCCTTTTTTCTAAATACTTTGCTGGCTGTTATTTTGAGGCAGCTATTAACCACTAGGTTATTTTTAATGTCCTGCATGTGACAGATGTCTCTGAAATAAAAGGCAGCTGAAGGACTACAAACTCATTCTCCAGGACTGTTTTAATGCCCAGTATTACTGTAAGGGTCGACCCCAAACATCCTCTAATAAACTCAGAAAAAACACTGACAATTTTCATGGAAATAAATAGCTACTGAACATCACTGCTCTGTCTCTTACTGAAAAAAAATCTTGAATTTGAAGGAATCTTAGAGAAGGAAACATGGTTAACTGCATTGGAAACGCAGAAGAAGTGGGCCCTTAGATGAAATTGAGCCATGGGACAAGGAAACAAATTAAAAGGACCCTTACAGACAGAGATCTGTAATTGATTTTAGTGCTGGTATTGTTAAAATGACAGTAGGGGCCACCATACAGGATCGCAAGTCAGAAGTTCCAAAGAAAATGCCAAATACCAAGTAATTTCTATGGAAAAAAGTGGGGAAGAAAAGGGGGAAAAGAAAAGAGACAAAAGTCTCTGTATCAGAAGATAATCCTCAGAGCAATAGTACCTGAATTATCATTGCAGTTTGGGCCATTGTAAGAATTAAAAACTCTTCCAAAATATACCATCAAATTAAGCCTGTAAGATGTGCACATTTCTGAAATTATGAGGTAAACAGAGACCTGAAGTGGTCAGATAATTATAACACTGCCACTGCCTTTTTGATCCAATGATAGAAAAACACCAGATCGCTCAAGATGAAATAGAGCATTCTTTACTAAAATACCTAAAAGAGAGGTAATAACAGGTCTTGAGTGCTTGAAACAGAAGATCCTTTTCTGAGTCAACATCTGGGCCTGGTATAAACTGAAGTTTGGAACCTTCCATTACATACTAAGGGGTGTGTTTGCATAGCAGCACACAAGGTCAGTCTTCCGGGACATAAGCTCTTCCCGGCACCAGTGCTATTACACTGGTACCAGTCTTAGTCACATTTGGGTTGCAATAAAAGGATGGCTAAGATGTGATGAAAAGCACAGTCAGTCATTCCTTTTTTTTCAAGTAGGTTACATCAGCCCTTTCGGATGTTGCTGAGGCAGAACGTATAACAGGTGCCAGAGAAATCCATCTGCACTCCTTGCAAGTGCCAAAACACATAACTGGAAAATGTTGCTGCAGACATTCTCAGGTCAAAAAATGACCACAGAAGACAAAGTAAACCACCAGCCAGGGACTCTTGTAATTTACGGCAGCAGTTCTGTTCTTATCCCAATTAGATATTAAAGGCAAGCTTTCATAACATCATTACTTAGTTGCCCGGTACTCATTATTACATATTTACCGTGCTAAAAAGATATGATGCAAATGTTATTACAGTTGTTTTGCCTGAGGATTCAGCACCCTAAGTCACATTAGAGAAGAGAAAGAGAAGACAGTCCAAAGTTCCAAATTTAACTTGGAACCAGATATATTAAAGAGCTCAGAGATTTACTATCAATATGAATGCACACATCTTAACTTAGAAACACTAAGCAAGCTATAATCGAAAGGGCTGCTTCTGAAAACTAATTCAAAACCAGTTTCCTGTGAATCACTGTCATTTACTCGACTGTGATGTAACATGAACTTCAGATCAGAGTATTTATATATCTGGAACTCAAAGGATCAGAAAACTTGCCACTGCAAATATTGAGAAAAACAGAAGGAGGAGGGGAGCAGTTTACTTTTAGCAGTTAGAACTACTAAACAGACTAGCAATTATCGAAAATTTAAGCCATTTATTGACAGTTAGACTAATTGCACCATTCGCTTAATGGCCCCGATTCTTAGGGGCTTTGCACAGTAATCTTCCTTAATGAATTTTTGAAGCAGTCATCTTTGACTCATTGTCTTTAATTCATTCATAATAAAAATCCAAAACAGGGTTACTCAACTACAGCAAAACAGCTCACCTTACAGGAGGAAAATAGCTGCTGTACTGTAGAATTCCCTTAGCTTCCAGATAACAGAAAATAGAAACTTCTTAACACAGAGTTGTGGCCAACACCACAGAATGACAGTGAGGAATTCCTCCTATTATTGAAGAAGAAAGTCACTTTTATTTACTGAAAGGGTTATGAAACTCAGCAAATACAAAACTGGAGCTACAAGTTATCTCAGCCAGAGATCAATGACACTTCAATTTTGCACTTGCAAACAGTATCCTATAAAAAGACTTTTGTCTGTATTAATTTGAAATTTGTAAGGTGGTAGCCTGTACATTTTTCATCAATGTACTACATACACAATCTTACTTGAATCCTTAGACAAAACAAAGCAGTTAGACCAAAGGCTGAGAAGTCTTGAATAGCGTTTGGGACAAAATTAGAAACATATTTTTGTCTGACAGGCATACTTTTTCAGCACTTAGATATTCCTATTATTTCTTCCTAATGATGATTAAATTATAAGATCTATGTGCAGTTCACCTTAGTAATGGAATCCCTAATTAAAACATCAGTCACTGATGGAAGAACACAATCTAAATCACAATGACTGTTCAGGTCAGTTTAGAGTTCGGTTAAGAACAACAACAACAAAAAAAGGCTTTGTCTCTCTACACCATTTTTTCATTTGAAGTGAAAGGGAGAATGAAAACACAAATGAAGAATTTCTGAATTCTGCTCCAGTCTACTTCAGTGGCCATGAGCAAGCTTCTGTATCTTAGCACTCAGGAAACTATTTGCTCACCTGCTAATTTTTATTTTTTTAAAAACAGATTGAAGCAGTTGAATGGAGAAAGGATAACTTTTTTGTAAGCATAAATTCCATATTTGCATAATGCTTTGAAGACAGCAATTGACAAGTAACGTGTCCTCAGATGGAAGTATTAACACATTCTTAGTAAGAATGTCCAGATGATCTAAAACCGCTTTAAGAGTTATGATGCACAGTGACTTACATTCCACCTTCCTTATTTTCAGAGGACATCAAGGATATGGCAAGAGAATTAAGCAGTTAGCTGTTTCTACTTTGTTCCCTCCTACACATACATACATATTCTTGCACCAGGAGGAAGAAAAGTTAATTGCTGCCACAGTTTTGATCTAAAAGGATTTGTATCTTTAGTTTAGCAGGACCTAAATATTGTTCCCCAGATCTCAGGAAACTATAAATAGTTATTGCTATTTCCTAACTGCCAATCAAAACTACAAGCACAGAGGGCTCTCAAGCAAGTACAAAACATTTTTGTAATGTACATACTTGTTGATTTCCTTTACATAACTGCCACTACAATAATGGGGTTTTTTTTCTTGTTTTTTGTTTGTTTTATAACAACTTTCTACAAGAGAAGGCTGCTTTAAGGTGCTTCAAGCTTTTTCTTAAGATCAATTAAATAAAGCACTTGTTTTCTAAGCGGCCTTTATTTTTCCAGGAGATCTGAAGTTGTCAGTAAAATACAGACCAATTAAATGTAATACCAAGGTGCACATTCTTTAGGAAAAGAATAAGCCACAAAAATAAAATAGAATAAGAAGTTTTCTCTTATTATTGCAATCTATTAACATGTATCCTTGTTTTTCCCCTCCAAACTGTGCACTTGGTTTTGGGGTCAGAGAGTGTTTTATTTTATGGAGCAAGGGAAGTAAGAGAAATGTAAAATTATCTAAGGCGTTAAAGCAGCAAAAGCAGCTTAAAAGCATAATGCCATAAGCTCCTCTTAATGCCTTCGATCTGTTTAAAGGAAGAGTGGAGAGGGGAAAAAAAAACACAAGAAAGAGAGAACGTGAAAGAAAACAGGAAGTCTTGCTGATATACTGAACCAGGAGACACATTTGTTATTGTAATTTTTAGAGGTTGATGTTTGTAACATTTCAAGCAAAGATAAGAAAACTTAAGATTAGCTTTCAGGAAGATACCTGCACTGCTGGTGATCTGGAGGTGACAAAGTAATTAAATGCATAATTTACTCTTGATAATGGATGGCTACAGCCCTGCAATGACTTTGGATGATTACTTCTAGTAGTGTAGCTGAAAAGGTGGGGATGGAGGGACAGCAGAATAGGCAACTAAATACAGCAAGAAAATAAATGCAAGCACAAGAATATATACCAAAGCACCCCAGAGCATAAATACAAAAATCAAGTTGGATCATGGACTTCCAATGTGAGACCTTTCTACCATGACATAAGTTGATCTTTTACCATACTGAGCTTTCAAATTCCATATTACCAATAGCCAGAGATGCAGTGGAAGGAAAGTAACCCACCTTTGGAAAGGTTGGATGTGCTGCTCAGGGACATGATTTAGTGGAGGGTTGTTAGTTAGGGTAGTATGGTTAGGTTGTGGTTGGACTCGATGATCTTTAAGGTCTTTTCCAACCTGAGCAATTGTATGATTCTATGATTCTATATTAATCTGTCTTCACTAACCTTCTCACTGGTCTTGTTATTATTCTCCTAGCTAGATAACATATCTAGTTAACACTGTCAATACCAAACAATATTACTGCTTGTAGGACGAAATCTACAATTAAGAAATAATGCATCTTGTAGTTATCATATTCTGAGCATTAATGGAGACTCTAGCTTCAGGAGCAAACCAGAGATGAGTTATTATTTTACACACTGAATATCTTAACACCACGGGATTGACAGACTCAATGTTTACCTTTCCAGAGAAATACAGATTAAAACACTGGATATGATTAGCATTTTCAGAAAATGTTTCTCTTTCTTTAGTTTTTTTTGAAGAAAATTGACTTCTTTAAGCTGTTTTTAATTATGTTTATTTCACAAGAATATTCTTTTTGTATCCTTGAAGAAAGCTTCGTTACTACACAAGAATGCAACCTGATCCAGTCTGACACTGATATTCCATACAAGTGATCATTCAAATCTACTTCACGCACCAAAATAAACACTAGGAATTGTCTTCTAGGAGTCGAGACATAAGAGTCCTTCACAACTTTGAAGGTGGGCCTTTAACTGCTCTTAAATAAGTTGTTGTTACTCATCACTTATGTAATATGATCAACAAGATTCTGGAGCCTAAGGATCCCATTCCTCTGTACTACCTAGAGATTTATCAGATAATCTATTTCACTTCTCATGGAAGCTGAAGCAACCCATATTCTCTGGTGCTTGTAAAAAAAATAAAAGAGCTGATAGACATGAATTGTCACAGACACTTATGAACACAAATTACCTATGCCAGGGGAAAAAAAAATGAAAGCTTGAGGTATCAGGGCATCCAATATAATTGTTTAAAATATTTATGGCCCTAAAGGCTTGAAATTAATACTAAACATGAACCAGAACAGTCATTTCGAAGAATCTCAAGATCAGAAACAGTATGATTAACTGCAGCAGATGAGACTCCCTCTCAGCGCGCTATTACCTTATAACCACTTGAACGTCATGGTTATTTGCAGAGAATTGTAGGACTGAAATCCACGCTTCCCCAGTTCTAGCTCTGCTCAACAGGACTTGTGTACCTATTGTTAAATGTCTATGTAAAAGCCAGATGACTTATACCAGCCTCGAAATAGAAAAACAGAAACTGTACATTGTCCAACAAAGCTCATCTGCAGAATATAGCCTTCTGTCAGAATAAAACTGATGCTTAAGTCTCACCAGGTTTGATGGGGAACAAAAAAACACTTCAAATGTTTTTTCTGTATCGCTGTTACAGTTAGACTAGACATAGTCAAAACGTTACTGGAAAACTCCCATCAGGAAGCAGTGTAAGAGATGAAATACTGATGGGTCTACTGTCTATTTAGCAACAAAAATCTATTCTACTCTAACAGAATTTCACAAGAAAATAAGACAATTTCATTAAATTTCTTTAGAATTCTAGCACAATTAAACTAGAAAGAGCTAGTTTATATACTTGTTTTTTAATACACTGCCCAGCTTTTAAGTAACACTGGAATGTTTTCTTAGCTGAGTAAATCATCATTTTTTCCAGGCCACTTCTCTAGTTATTGCTTATTGAATAGCTACTCAGTGACCCCTTTTACTTAGAGCTATAGACTAAGGAACATTTCCAGAGTCAAAGTATTTAAGGATTATTTCAAAGTCAAACCAGTGAAATGTAAAGTTATTTTTATGCCTCTATTAAATTGTTCATTACCTTTGTGATATTATAAGAATAATTAAGGACACACAGTCAAGGTAATATTTCCTAATTAGAACAATACCTGTACAGTTTGCAATGAGATCTTGCAAACTTAAAACTGAAAACTGCTTCTTCAATCAAAAAGTATATTCTCTATCTGAAACCAACAGACAAAATACAGTACCTTGCTACGCTGCTGGAACTGAAAGTAGTTATATTAGAAATGCTTCCATGCTGCTTTTACCAAGTTAAAAAAAAAATAAAAGAGAAGTTAAAAGCTTTTTTGATGATGTAGAGAAAGAAAAAAAAAAAGTTAGGAATAAATTAGCAAGGACTATTTCGGAAGATCCCCTTTTCAATTCTCTGGACACAAAATTTACTTTCTTAAGCAATCAGAAGTGAAATGACTATTCAATATAACAATACCTACTTCTGTGAAAAATTATCCGCAATAAAATTTTCAGAAAGGGTAGTTCCAATTCAAATAAATAATTTCAACTCCTTTTTGAATTGGAGAATGTGGAAAAATGATATGAATTCCTAGGGATGCATAAATTGCCATTGAAATTCAATTCACCAGCATGATGTTCACTGTGTTATGTCTAAAGTTAAAAAAAAGTTAATGAATCTCACTCTTTTAGAATACTATCATGGCTTCGCATTTTTTCAGGTGAAAAATATGAAAAGCAGGGTACCATCGCTTCTAAGGTACCACCACTTTCTAAGCTGCATTGTTATTTTCCCATAATTTGTTTTTCCTGGTTAGGTACTAAAATCGTCCAATGGTACTCACTGACAAGATGACTAATAACATGGAATTCAATAGGTAAAGCTCTCTGAAGCAGTGGGGATTCAGATGAACTTTAGAATTGATAATATTTTCTTCAAGGTAGGCCAAGCCATACCTCTCCCCAGACATTGAACAGAAATATTTTTGGGAGGTTCTGTAGCTTTTTTTATAGGCTTAGATTTGTATACTCCTTTGGTTAGAAACAGAAGAGGTGGTGCTAAAATATCAAGAGGGTTATTACAGACGTTCTACGGAAGTCTGTAGAAATTCCAACAGATAACACCTGGTTGCAGCAATTGTATTCCTCAGATTAGCAGGTCTGCAGAGCTTCAATTATTGAAAGACACATCCAGTTGTTGAACAAAATAACAATTTCTATCAAAATACTTGGCTGTTAACCACTCTTGGTATTATATTTGTTGTGATGGCCCAATTCACATCAGACCTGAAGGCACACAATGTCAGGCATTCTAGATGCCATCATCTCATAATTTCTGTTCTGTTCACTCTCAGTCTCACTCATTGTTTGGAAAGCTCTGCTTCAGAAGACCAAAGAAATATTTGAGCAAATGGCTGCCATTACAACACAAAATCATAAAATCCAATTTAAAAAAAAATCCAGAGCTTCTAGCTTCATGTTTTTTCCCCTGTTCTGTACTGTTCAATCATTAGCATATTCATATTTTCTGGATCGTGCTATCAAAATCTGCATAACAGAGATGAACTCCCTCACACAGCAAATACGTGTGAACATCTCTTAGCAACAACCGGTCATGAGCCAGCAAGGAAACTTAACACCGATCCCACTTAAAACATCCCACTTATGTGTACCAAATTATAATGCCATCAGTAAAAATCCAAACTGCTCACTAAAGCTGCATGCTCTTGAATGCTTGAAATTAAATCTTCCCCACAGAAGCCAGACATCAGAAGGAACTACACTTTGTCCTTGACAGCTTTTCCAAGAACACTTGCAAGGAACAGTAACATGTATTCCTGTCCCCAACTGTTTCAATCCCAAAAATCTTTCAAACACAGGCACATCTTAAAATTCACATAATGTGCCTACATTAACACAGGAATAAAGAAAGAGAAAGAAGGAAACCATAAGCAGCCTTTTGTGTTAATCAAACACATGTAAAGTAATTTTGCCCGACTTTAATATAGGCACTGATCATTGCAGCATTACATCAAATTTCCCAGCTTGCCTTTGCAGAGATACCTGAAAAATAAGAAAGAGCATGATAGCAGTGGTTTCCTAACTATATATACAATAGCAAGGGTATCTATCACAAAGATATTGCTTCTGATTTTTCAAGATAGGCCAACTTCATGTTCTCCTCCAACTCAATGGACAATGCTAGGGAAAAAATATCTTGAGCTCCCAATAAGCAAGGCCTTCTCCCTTTCTTTTCTTGCCCTTTTCTGCTCACTAACTAAGCCTTTAAAGATAATCAAAGAAATACTAACTCTTCTCTTTTACCATCATGGAGAATTCATCATTATGACAGATACTTATGCTTCACAGAAGGTGATCTTCTCAAAAGTTAGGTCACATTTATATATCTACAGATGTATTAGATGATCTATTTTATGCACACACTTTGTTTACTGGTATTTATCTTGGCCAGAAGGTTTGGCTGCATGTCACTCACTTTCACTTACTGGAATTGCAGTAATTCTTTTTTAACTTATTTTTAAATCCAAAACCTGTTTCATTTTATCATAAGCTCTAGAATATTTAGCATTATGTAGCAGGCTTTTCAGAAAGCTACCATATATTAAAATCATAGAATGATTTGGGTTGGAAAGGACCTTAAAGATCATCTAGTTCCAGCCCCTTACACCATACCAGGTTATCCAGAGCCCCATCGAACCTGGCCTTGAACAATTCCAGGGATCAGGCATCCACAACTTCTCTGGCAACCTGTTCCCCTGCCACATCACTGTCATAAGTAAATAATTTTGTCCTAATATCTTATATAGATCTACCCTCTTTATTTTAAAGACATTAGTCCTTACATTACATTACCTGATAAAAAGCTTCTCTCTAGCTTTGTTGTGGGTCCCCCTTAGTACAGGAAGGCTGCTCTAAGGTCTCCATAGAGCCTTCTTTCTTCAGGCTAAACAACCTCAGCCTATCTTTAAATGACAAGCGCTGCAACCCTCTGATCATCCTCATGACCCTCTCCTGCACTCAATCCAACAGGTCCATGTCTTTCCTCATGTTGGGGGCCCTGTAGCTGAACACAGTGCTCTTGGTAGGATCTCAGGAGAGTGAAGTAGAGGGGGTAAGTCAAACGCGATTAAGAATTCACAAACCTGCTTGGGGTAGGTGCTAAGAGAACACTGCTGTTTAAAGAATAACTCAAGAAGAGATGAGTGAACTAGTTCAGAAAGCTGGATAAAAATAAAATTTTATTTCTGCATAATGTGCAGACCACACAAGAGAAGGGCAAGGATTAACTTTACAGGAGGAAATTTTCCATAAAATTAGATAGTAAATAAAATAAATGTGAATGATGCTATGCTGAGGAAGGAAGAGATGCAAATGTCTTTTTGTTACATTTCATATTACAAGAGATGTTTTCGCTAAATTCCATCTATTTCTTGAAATAAATTCTTAATTCAGGCAGGAATTTTCAATTGACAGGGATGTATGAAAGAAGTAGATGCTTATCAGCAACATAGAAGCAAGAAGAAAGATAGTGGAAAACATTTTCAAAACACTTTTTGAGTAAAACTTTCATCTCAAAGAAACACAACTAGAAATTCTCAGGAAAAAAAATGTCTTTACTCAAAATCACATGTAATAAATTTTAGGGAAATGCATTACATTCTTTAACAGCAGTTAGTGCTCACAATAAGTAAAAACTAAACCCATCTCAACTCATTACATTTTCAGTAACTCTAACATTTTCTAAGGTACTCCTCTCTCCTCATGTTTTTGTCATCTTTTATTCAACCTTGTGTCAGAAATAGATATGCTTTTTCATCTTTTTTTTCAGTACACGTGGACTTGTTTAAATTACAATCACTTCATTGAAAATTACACTACCATTCAGCTAGCTGTGACAGAAATAACTCTGAATTACTATCTAGGGTAAGCATCCCCCCAGTTAAGACCATTATCACTGCTAGATATTTTACTCAAAGCCATCCAGCTCAGATGTGGGATGTTCAGCTTCATAGATTTTTCATCACTTTTTTGTAGTAGTATATCTCAGAGTAAAAAGCAAATTATTCTTAAACATTCAGCACAAAATGATCCAAATGTTCAGCAGCTTATCAGTTCAATTCTTTCATACTCATTTTAAACATATACCATACTTCTATTATCTCTAAAATTGTAAATACTTGTTCTAAAACAACTTGATAGGTTGTGTTACCAGTCACTGAACTATTCCAAATTTTAAACCATTCTCCTTCCTGTAAACGGAAGGCCACCTGTACATTACTCATACTGTGAGCTACTTAGCTGATTTCTCATTGATGGTTTCATCAACCGTCTTAATTATCTTTAAAAACTAGTTTATAATGAAAAATGAATTACAACTTTTTTCTTTCTTGTCTGATTTTAAGATTTGTCAGAAGCAGCATTTTACTGTCAGGTCATTCTCACAGTTTCCAAGAATCCTAACAATTACAAAAAAATCTGAGATATACTGTAGCATGAGGTTGCATTTTATACTGCAATCCTGATTTCAGTGTCATACACCTCATACAAAGCTTTATGAAATAATCTTTTGCTTCAGATTTAACTTTTAAGCATGTCTGAGATTGAATTAAGTGAAGATAGTATACAAAGCACATAACCAACATTTCCCAGTGAAAACAAAATCAGATGAAGTGTGGTGTTGAGCAATTCCTTGGGGCACAACAACCAAAAATGAAGTCTGAGGAATTTAGGGGCCATGAAAATAAACTTCATGTCTCCTGTCTAGCTGCAGAGTGAGCAAGAGTTTTAATGTCACTCAGTGTTGGCTTCTGGGATGAGAACGCCCCTGGCAAGGACTCAGTGCAGCAGAGTTTATAGTTCCAAGCATCTCCCAGGTCATCCCACAGTCTGATTGAGACATTTTTGCAAGACAAATCAGCACCAAATAAACAAGGGGAATGAGTGTCCCTCAAAATAAATAAATGCAGTTATCTATTCATTTCACATCAACATTTAATGCAGAACACAAGCTTATTCTGAATTACGATTGCCCATTGGCCCGTTATTCTGACACAGAGCTTCAGTATTAACAACCCTAAGAAGAGAGAAATCTGCATGTAAAGTTGAGAGAGGAGTTGCCGACAACAGATCACCTAATTATGGATCAGGTATCTTGGGGACCGTTGGACACTGATGATGGTAAATGACACCACAGACTCAGGGTGGCCACCACCAGTACAGCCTTCTACAAGGCTTAAAAGAACTTTTCACCTAAAGTCTGTCATAATGGCTAAAGCACTATAGGTTGACACATTCAAAGCAAAACTATACAGAAGGAAACTAGGTTAAACCCAGAGGGATATTTTCAGAGAAAAATCCTTCATCAATTTTCTAAATCATTAAAATTTGTAATTAATTTATTCAGTTCTAGACTGAATTTAAAACGTTTAAGATGCATAATGTAATAAAACAGAGAATAAGGCAGAAACCACCCTCTTCTGATACAACCAGTAATTATGGATGCCATTTGTTGTTATGCAGCTGAACTGACTCAACATTCTACGTTAGCCCTCATATTGCAGCCCCTTTTACATACAAAATTGCCAGCTCGAGTATACTCCCACATTACAACAAGCACACCATGAAATGGCTGTGAGTCACAGATGGAGCCAGCAGAGTTCTCCCCATTCTCATCTTTAGTCATTCTGCAGGCAGAAAGTGGACCAGCTCCAGAGCACCCAACTGCAAGAGCCTCAGCAGCAATGCAACGTTTTGCCACAGACATTCATATTACCTGCTCCTGCCTGCCTCTTTGGTCTGAAGATGTACTCTGCATTCAATGCACACAAAATCCCTAGTGAGTTGCTGACGCTGAAGCACTTTTTTTAAAACCCACATATTAAGGCATTTACCTCCTGCCTTAGTCTGCAGGACAGCTCCTACACAGTGGTGAGCTCTGTGCAGATATAAAGGGCACAGGATGGAACTAACATTGCTCCAAATTTGGTAAGATTTCAGATTTTCTACCACATAGCTATTTCTGTAGGTGGTATCTTTGCAGAATATAGAAATCACTAAGAAAAACAGAGATTGAGATTTTTTTATTTATTTTTTAAGTAGCAGAAAGAAGTATTTCAGTATATCTAACATTCAACATTTTCAAAGTAGCCATCTGACTTTCCGGAAGCAGAAACTACTAATTTAATGCCATTAGCATATGGTTCCATCTCTATTTAAAAACATTACTCAAAAAGCTTAAAAAGAATTCTGCATTATGCTGGAGAAACAAAATACCTCAGTCTCTTGGCCGACACTATTCTGGTAAGCATCCTGCCCTCCTTACCTTTTCATGATTTACTCTCTACACTTCCAAACTTATAATTTTTTCCCTTCTCAGAAACATCTAAATGTGACTCTTCCTACCCAGTTTTTGTGAGAAACATTAGTTTAAGCAACTAGAAATACCAAGTGCCTTTAATAGAAAACAGGACAACGGCACACAACACTGAATAGAGGAAAGCACTGCTTCACAATGTGAAAAAAAGCAGAACCCCAGCACAGTGTGGCAGCACAACCTGTGGACAGCACAGGACACGGCTGTGCAGTGCAGCAGCGGCAGCCTTGCTATCATCCTGTCAGTGACATGTACCCAATATCCTAGAAGCCTAAAGCATTTCTGCTGCTGGTGTGACGTAACATACAGAAATATTTTCATGTGGATATTGTCAGTATAACAAAATACATTCGTAGGACTGCTGCAAGGTTTTCTAGTGCTCTCACAAACTTTGGGATAAACTAAGCTATGGTAAGATGCCTGCCTTTGCTTGTGCAAAATAGCTGTTCCCCCGTAATAAGAGCTATCAAGAGGCTGGTACATACCCCTATAAAGGTGATTATTTAGTAAATTAAATTTAGTACAAAAGTAAAGCCAGTTCAGCTACATTTATCCTTTAACAATAGAGAATGTCTGTTTCCCTAAGGGGAAAACGTGCTTTCTGATGAATTCTCCTTGCCTTCCATCATTACTTGCTCCTGTTCCTTACCTGCTAATGCTGTCATGTGGTAGTGATGACAATGCTTGCTGAATTGCATGCTTAACATCATTCTGTCTTTTCTCTAAGCCAAGATTCTCAATTTTGAATTTCATTTCATACATAGAGGTAAAAGTACATGTGCATACTCTACAGTGCACTTAAAATGAAGCTAAAAATGACTTCCTGCTTCTCTTTAATGTCTCTTTAACTACAGCCTACACTGAAAAAGTAATCAGTGTGCAGTATCTCACCACCTGTATCCCCAGCAGCTTGCCCTGCTGTACAGGAGCAAGTACAAAAAAAGAAAAAAGAAAAAAAAAAAAAAAAAAAAAAAAAAAGAGAAGAGAGAAAAGAGAATAGGGAGGCAGCTAGTTAACCTCAAGAGCTATCACAGTGCCATAAAAACAAGATGATATTTCCTGCTGGGACAGGCTCATGACACAGTCTACTGCCCATGACCACTAACTGCAGAGCACACAGACATCTGTAATTGCCTTCTATTCTCAGTCACAGAGCAGATACAAAGTTATTTAGAGATAGTTAAAACAAGTCAGCAACTAAAAAAAAATGATTCAACATTTTCCTAGGCAACTTGAGATAGCAAAGCTGCCTATAATTTTTCTCTACCCATTTATTTCTCTCCCTTTACTTAATACTGTAATACATTTTCAGGTGATGTCTGTGCCTTGCATAACACTAGACAAAGGTGTTATTCCCTGCACTCTTTCCAGCTGTGGAGCCCAGAGCGAGAAATTTATTTTACCCTCTCTCCCTATAGCCAGCACAAGGCAGAAACCTGCAGACAGTTGTACAGGTGCTGGCGCACCAGGTCTAGGCATGACCTTCCCTCAGTGACCTAATAATTCTATTATTTTTTCAGTTCTGATTTCTCTTTTATTTTTTTAAGTATAAGGGAAAGAATGAAAAGGGAAAGAGTATCTTACCACTGTCTGACTGAAAAGGCAAGCCAGGGCAAGATCTCTTCTTCAACAAAACAAAAATTTTTACCCTCCTTAAATCAAAATCAGGCCTTTTATCCAAGCTCCTTCACATTTCAGTCTCCAAGCTAGTAGTGAAAAATAACTAAGATCTGACAGAGAAGGAAAAAGTAAGAGTAGACTTCACATCTCCCAGCCACACATAGTTATGCAGACCAACAGTCCATGTCATTCACTTGGATGTGTGAAATAGCCTGTGGAGAGGTCCAAGTCTTAGAGTAGTTCTCTCAAAGTAAAGGAGGAAACAGTGCATGATAAACCAACTTGTCAGGAATCCTTCTACTGATGCTCTAACTGGAAATAAGCTACATTCGCAAGGAACAGCAAAAGAAAGATAGGTGCATCTGATAGGCTTCATCTCTGAGCACAAAGAAACTAGACTGAAAAGCTTGTTTACAATGCTTAAAAGATGTATTAATACCAGGAAACATGACAAGACCCTTTATAACTACTGGGAACTAACTACACAGGAGGGAAAAATAGATCCAAAGAGGAAAAGAAGCCAATAGTAATAGCTGTAATAACTGACAATTGACATTTTTAATTGCAAGGCAAATTTGCCCAAAGGGGTAAGAGATTGTACCTTTCCCCTGCAAAGGTTTTGTCACTGTACAACAAAGACGAAACAAAACAAAAAAGAAAATTTCTGACACCTTCACTTAATGAAGCAAAATATACTATAAATCTAGTACTAGCCTGAAAAAGATTTTTGTATAAACCTCACCTTAGTTTTTGATACATGTTGATAATCTATTGTTCAGCATGCTACACGTAATTTGCCTGTGTTGTAAGATCTAACATTTTAGTATGAAGTTTCCTGTTCCAAATGACTTCAGAGGAATTACCCAGGTGAGTAATGACAGCTTAGCTAATAACTAACTTTTTGGCAAATAATTTTTCAATAATGATAACAAAAGAATAAGCACTAATAAGTAACTGAACATTTCAGCACATTGCTATAGATGTTAAACCCAAGCGCAGGCAAAAAACCAGCTTCTGGCCTTGGGTATGTACAGGTTTCCCTTTGAAATAAGAATCAGCTACTTATATTGATTTGGGGTGAGATTTGGTCTTGATAAAAAACAGTCCTTTAAGCTGTCATTTGTTCTTGTGAAACCTGTACCTAGAAAAGTGATAGAGCAGCTTAGTAATCTGGAATACAGCTCTCAGCAGACAGCAGAGACTCTCCCCTTTCCTTGAGGATTAGGTGAAGCCCACTCTGCCCTCCCAAAGTGCTGTTAATTGGAGAAGCTGAGACAGAACCAAAAGGTGAGCCAAGTGCATAGCTGTTGCTTTGCCAGTTCCCCAGAGCTGTGAGCCTCTCATTCAGACCAGGCAGGAGCCCAAAGCCCTGCGGCCTCTCTGCCACTGCAGGCAAGAGCCAGTCTGTTAACCCTGCTGTTTTTCCTCTCACCTCTAAAAATCTATCCATCCTTTCTCCATCCTTCTCTCAACAGATGTTTTAAGTTAGAGAGGAAGAATCGTGGCATTTTCTTTTTTTTTATTTTGAGTTAATCTCTGCCTGACTGATTACAAGATGACTGGTTATACTAAATCACACTTGATTTCCAACTACTAGCATATCCTTTAGTTTTGCAGCGTACTTCTGTTACACATTAAACATGCACCACATCTTATCAGCGGTATCTTCCATAGCCATCTCTTGTTTCATGAAGAAAAGAGGAAGAAAAATATCAAACACCTGCTAAAGCTGTGCAGATAGTACCAATGCAAGTTAGATTTTTTCTTCGCAAGTAAAAAATCATTAATGAGAAGCTTACTGCATTTAGAAACCTGTTCTTCTTTCAAGGCACTGACAAACGAAGCACCTAATTCTTGTAAACGCTAAGCAAAAGGCTTCCTCAGAAAAAGCAGCAGTTAATGAATAGTTGATGGAGTTGTTGACTGTAGCCAAGACAGCGTGCAGAAAACTCCATATGGTATGCTAACCATACATACTAAAAACTTTGCTCACGGTTAAAAGCTGAGAAACAAATAAAGAGGATAATTATTATTTAAATATTAAAGCCAATGAAGATTTCATCCCCACTGCTAAAAAGTTTATTTTCACTATTATCTCAATAAAGAGCTGGAAATCCTAATTGCTGGGAGTTAAAGTCTGAGTGTATATATATACACACACACCCAATATATAGGAAGAAGTCTTGTAATGTTAGTTTCTATTGCAGAATACCAAGCAGACAGGCAATTCATGAAGTATTTTTAAGAATTTTTAAGCCTTAATATTCAACTCCAAGGAGCAGCAAATTCTCCATACAGTGCAGGGCAAGAGATATTCAAATCAACCAGGGCTCAAGTTATTATACTCCACAGGAATACTCTTCCTAAGTTTTTATCCTGCCTTTTATATACGCATGTGCAACAAAGACCTCCAGATTTGCTGTTCTTCAGTCAATTTCAAAAGGAACCCTTTTTGTTCCTACAAATCCCCATACTTTATCCTGTTCTGGCCTGCCTGAAATTTTCTTCTATCCCATGTGGTACCATATTCTCTTTCTTCCATTTACAGCATCAGCCCCATCCTCTTCTACTAATTTACCTTTCAGTGTGTTTTTGTCTCTTCCCTTCTTCCCTCTCATCTTCCTGACAGCAAAACTACATTTTACTGTTATAATTTAACGTCTGGACTGTTGTGGTATAATTTATTGAAATAGAAGTATAATTGTACTGCAGTTTGAGGCGAAAGTGTGCTGAAACCTCTAACTTAAGGCCAAGTACCTCTAGAGAGGTATACACCTTGCCACTCAAACCTTGCCTATAAGCAAGGTAAAGAGAGAAAGAGAGACCAAAAAAAGCATTTAACAATATTTGCAAGATGCCTTGAAGTACACCCAGATAATAAAACCTACAGAAATCAAAATGATTTTGCAAGAATTGCTCTAGAAACCCAAGCACCCCCAAAATATATTATGTGTTATATTTAAAAGAATTCAAAATCAGGCAGGTTGTGACTGTAGATGTCACAACTTCATATTCACACAGATGAGCTAGAACGGCCTACAATGTGAAAAAAATATATATTGTTTCAGTTTGATTATTGTGTTCATCCATCACATAAAAATAGGTCAGTCTCTGACACCTGGGCATGTCAACCAAGAAGCCAGAAAAAATAATGTCTTTGGAGTTGTTTTTTGTGTTCTTATAGATAAACTAGATCTAGCAGGAGCTAAATTCAGAATGTTTGTGGCACCTACACTGCCAGGCACTAAGTGCAGTTACTGAGAATTCCAACAATTTTTTTTTTTCCTCATTTTAAAAAATCTCATCTTTTATTGCTCAATGCTTATTCTAATGTAGTCCATTACCATACAGAGACTTCTGGCAGCAGTGCAAAACTGGCAAAATTTTATTCCTCTGTGCCAGACCTACAATTTACTGAAGTGGCATGCTAAGTCTCCAGGACATTTGAAAAGACTAAATCTTTTTTATTACCCACTTTTTTATTCCCCAGATGGCATTACTAGACAGCTGTGTTCTATTTGCCTCAGATAACTCATACAGCAAAGCCTATAAAATCTTTCTTAGTAGTTTTCTAGTTAGCTAGGAATACCTAGGAAGTTTAAGCAAAGGCTGAAATAATGATGAAAACTAGATCGAGGATGAAAATTGATGTCCCAAACCATAGCAACTAATACACAGAAAACAAAATATAAAACAAAAATAACTGGTATGCTGACTATTAAGGAGCAAAGCCATCTCAAGGATTTCGAAATGTTTCAAAGTCTGCTCCCTGAAAGCAGCCAGTACAAATCCTGACCAGGTCATGAGACAAGTTCAAAATTAGCTTTATTCTGAATAGATAAACAAAATAGTGCTGAAGTTGCAATCACAGCTGAAAGCTTTTATTAACATCTGCAGAGAAACCCAGGTCTGAATGACCGTGGAAGTTGTTCAGAAACTTAAAATATGCACTTTGAAGAGCATAAATTTATAAATGGGCGCAAGAAGATTACTACTGGATAAACCTGGAGAGTCAGTCTCCCAAGATTGTCAAAATTGGTCCAGCCTCAAAGTAATAATTTAAGTTTAAAAGGAATAAAGTAAAATCAATCTATCAGCATTTAATGTAACTTACAGAACCAAAACTGCATACGACAAGGACAAAATAGGTCATATAAGCATGTGCAGAAGCATCAGCTTCAAAGTAGTGGTGCATGGGGCTACTTCCTTTTACAAGGAAAAAGGCATTTAAAGGGATGCATTCAAACATTTTCCTGTAACAATAGTAACAGGGATTTTCAGAATAATTGCTTACTAACTTCAGAATAATTCAGAATAATTAGAAGCTAATTGAGGACACACACTTCAAGACCACATATATTCAGTAAGAAGTTGGAGACAGAAAGGACAGAAGCAAAATAACACACTCATGAGTTTCCATACACATACTAGTACATAGGCATTTACAACTTGACTTTTGTTCTCAGGCAGCAATAAAAATGCAAGTGAAAGAGGTTTCTCAGAAAGGTTCTCGATAGTAGCAGGTGAAGGGAAAGTACCTTACTGAGTGTAAAAATAAATATACCAACAGCTTTTCCTTTCATTTTCACGCAGAAAACATTTTCTGAAATGTTTTTTCCCATTTTAAATAAAATTGACACTTTTTTTGTTTTTTAAGATTTTTAAATATTTAGCTAAAAATAAGTATTTGGGTAGTAAACAGATATTAATACACCCAATGAAAATCTAAGCAGATTTTTTAACTTATGTGTTTTGAAAGTTTTCTCTTGAGAAAACCCATATTTTTGGAGTGAATACCAGCAATACTCAATTAATATTTTGTTCCTGCTAAATAACGCATTATTTGTGTGCCTGTCATTGGTTAACAGTACAGTCCTTGACACAATCACAACATTTCATTGCAACTCTTACTTCATTTTAATTTGATTTGATGACCAATCCTCTCTGCTTTTCAACTGAGGCTTAGAAGTCATATCAACATTTACTGAATAACGTCTTAATTTTCACTGTGCCTTTGACATTACTGATGAACATTGCTTTTTAATTATTCTAGGATTACATTCTATGTATTTTAATTCTATGTATTTTAAACAAAAGCTACTTTGTAGTTTTTCCTACATTGTTTACACATAGCACTGGTAACAGAAGGTTTTATAATGTCTGTTAAGGTCTTGAAAATGTTTAAAGGTAACAGAAGAATTCTGAGTAATTGATGTTTTATCTGTAAATGTAATAATAAATAAATTCAATAAATGGTTATTGCGCTATATTCTTTTGGTGATATTTTTCCTCTTTCCTTTTTTTGAAACTCTTCCACTCTTAACATTAAGCTTCAATAGACATCGGCAAGTTTCACACCTTTCTGCATGTGATGATTATTTGTGAAATAGGTCAGCCTTTTCTTCATTTTGCAAATAGACACTATGTAACACAAAAGATTAAAGTGGTTCTCACAGAAATACTCATCAATACATTAGAGAATGAAATAAGGAAGCACCTTGCCTTATATTAATTCTAACAATTTTTCCCAGAATCTGCTTCCAACCTTTGTACCAAAAGTTGCTTATTAATATCTTCCCATGAAAAATATTGTTGCTTCCTGGGATTCTTCAAATGTGTTGTTCAAATAGAGAAACCTAGAGAGGAATTTTAACTCTTTAAAATCCCCTTTTTCATATATACCCATTAAAACAATCAGAAAATAAGTACTTTGTCCTCTGGCAGAAGTTCAATATACTGTACCAACAAACGCCAATCAATCACTATTCTATTTTACACTCCATTTGCTGCGTAAAATAGTATCTCATTCATTCTAGTAAAACACCTTTGTACAAAAATACTTTTTCATAAGCATTAACATTAATCAGAAGATGCATAAAATTTGTTTTCAGAATTATACTCACTCATTTTCAAAAAGCATTTATTGAATAAAGTTTTGTTTTTGTTTTTAATCAATTGCGCTTTTTAATAAAACAACACTATAAAGACTGAAGGGCCAGGCTTGGAAGTGTACTGTTTAGATATGTAAGCCTCAAGGTCAATTGTCTTCTTTTAGCCAGGCAAGAATATTTTTTGTTTGCATGCATACACGCATAGGAAAAGATAAATAATATGCTCACTGCACACTAGTCATAATTCAAATTTCCCTGTCTACCAGGTCTGAATAACAACTGTTTACACTATGACCTTCAGACCTTCTCTCTTTACTTGTCTATCTCTTTAATGAATATTAGATAAATATCAGGATTGTTCTTTGAGATTACAGATATAAAGAGGTGTAGTACCGATTCCAATTCACACTAAGGTCCATTAAAAATATACAGCAAAAATCTAATAAGTTAAAAAGAAGATGAACACCATGCACAAAATGCATCTATGCCCACTGTTTTGTCACTGAATTAGTCACCAGCAATTCCTCCTGCAATGCTTCTGAAGTTTCCCACACTGTGGTATATTTTCAGAGCTTTCTGAGTCATTGGGCCAGGAAGGAGACACTCTTGGGTACATTATCTCCCTGAAAAAATGTCACGTCACGCTAAACAGTATTTGCCATGATAAAGTACATGCTTCCCACTGGTATTATTTAGATATGAGATAAGAAACCCAAATTCAGTTTCAGAGAGAGAAGTCAAGAGGAAAAGTAAAAAAGAGAAAGAGAACGAGAACAAGAGAGAGAGAACGAGAACAAGAGACAACAGCAAAATTTAATTTGACAGAAAAGATATTTGTGTTACTACACAGTTCAATTCATCCCTCTGCAGCATATTTTCAGCAAATCCCAAAAGTAGCAATTAAGCTATTTCATTTTTATTACTGCTCAGCTGATGCAGACTAGAAACAGACACTTGGGCTAGATTATGTCACCTTTGGCCATACTAAGTAATATCTCACTCCCTGGACAGTTTCATTTAATGTACTTTGTCCTAACAAGGGTTTAATGAACGTTGAAGTATCATTCAATGAAACAGAGTATGAAAACAAAACTTCTTATTTATACTATCTGCGTGTCATTTGTAAATCTACTCCAAATCACATGAAGATAGCTTTATTCTTCTAGAGGAAATCAAGTACTCCAGTAAGACACCTTGTTAGGTAGAGATGCAACTTCAAGAGGAAAAAACATTCAGTATTCACGATCACAGTTATGATTTATTATTTAGTAAATGGGATAAAATATCTTCTCCTGAGGTTAGCATTAATTTTTCTTGCAGCACCTCTGCTCCCAGTCTACTACATAAATACCAATGTGGTCTAAAACCAAAGACTTCTAAGGAGGAACCAAGTATCACTACAAACACCTCTGAAGCACACCACTTAGTCTAAAAGGAAAACCGTCACTAGACTCATTACGTTTCTGAGAGAAGCTGAGTTAGCAATGATGAGTCACGTGGGTTTATTAAATAAGTTCTGTCAGGCCATCTCATTCTTGGTGGTAGGGTCTAAAGAATTTTAAGTAGGTACTGGAATGTTTTATAACAAACATATTAACCTAAACAAGCTGGAATTGACACAAGTAAAGCTAAGCTGTCACACTTGAAAACTAAATTCAAAACAGCAATAAACAATGCAAAGGAGTTCTACCAGTGGGCAGCTAGACCAGTTTATTATACACGTATTTACTGCACACGTACTAGTATACTTTAATAAAAGCTCTCTGAACTTTTCACCTTAGCTGTAAGATTTTAAAAAATGCTGTTTTCTGTGTATATTATTTATGCTATATTACTTTTATAATAAGTTTTAGGTTTTTATTGTCAGTCCTTTATAGTTATTTTTGGAAGGTGGGTTACTTGAATTTTTCTCCCATATTTGAGGTTCAACATCACAAAAAAAAAAAAAATTCCTGATGACAGAAGGAAAATAAGACAAAACTAAGAAGTTGTCAAGGT
>JACDJE010000421.1:363313-408808 GCA_016647715.1 Pavo muticus
AAGGAAGGAAGGAAGGAAGGAAGAAAGGAAGAAAGAAAGAAAGAAAGAGAGAAAGAAAGAGAGAAAGAAAGAGAGAGAGAAAGAAAGAGAAAAAGAAAGAGAGAGAGAAAGAAAGAGAGAAAAAGAAAGAAAGAGAGAAAAAGAGAAAGAGAGAAAGAGAGAAAGGACTAATTTCCTTTCACCATGTTTTCTATTTTTTTTCCTTCTGACTCATTCACTTTGTGGAGTATACCCACTAAATAAGGCTTCGCTTCTCTAAGAATGTGTTCGCCTCCTTCTTTCCAGAAGTCTGTATGTGTCATTACAGTTTTTGCTCTATGTTCCTTAATTATCTGAATCACACTTATAACAACTTTTCAGGCAACAGCACATACAGCCTCACAGGAGGATTCTGGACAGAGACAAAAGTCTTCATAATACGTGCTAAAGAAGAATACACGAAGGTTCAGGTTAAGATAGATGACTCAAGCAAAATAATAACTGGTTTCTATGTTGTATACTACAACCCATTCATTAAAATAAACAGCCAAGAGCATAGGAAGAGAAAAGGATGCTGGCTTTGCACATCATTGCTTAGTCAGAGCGTCAATGACATTAACAACCAGGAAATGAGAAAATGCATGGATGACAGCCTTCCACCTCAAGAAAACCAGCACTGACCTTCAAAATGCTCTTTTCAGAGTTATTGTTTGTACTTTGCAGTAATAGAGCGCTCTGGAAGCCTTCATAAAGTTTACGAAGTACTTGAAAAAAATGAGATAATTCATGGTCATCCTGTTAGACCAGAGAAACACACACATCTAGGATACTTCTTAGGAAAGCACTGTAAGCTCCAAATCAGAGTGTGGCATCAGAAAAAATATGTTTGCAGACCCCTACTCTTTAATCCCACTAGACTGAAGCCTTGTTTTTTCATAAGCCCAGTAGTTACAGTAGAGCAAGGAGATGGGAATTTTTGATAACATTTAAGGAAACTGAAGATGTTCCTAACAACACTATTCTTGATCTTGGCGTTTCTGATAATATTTTGTAAGTTTAGTCATCATATTTTAGGAGCACTGTGGTGTTGCTTGATATATATATGTACACACACATGTATGTATATACATATATAATTATATATATTATATGCATATACATATATGGTTTAAAAATGACAAGTGATTTGTAGAAACCTCTTTATTGAGTATGAGAAAACTCTAATGAGCTTGGAAAAATAGTTCTGAGATTTCTTGTTCAATTTAGTTGAAATACATACTTAAGATTTTCCTGTACCTACACAAAATTAATTATGACTAAATAGATAATAAGAGGAAGCATTTTGGTAAATAACACCTCCCAGAAAAAAAGGAACTGAAAGTCCACATTACGTACAGCACTGGAAAGCCTACTATTTGCTATAGTCTTCAGGGCATCATAAAAATAAGAATGCTTTCAGAGAACCTTGATTGTTTATATTTGATTTTGAATATTTGTTAGCTGTATTTCACATGCTCAGTAGTGGCTATAGTGTGACAAAACGTCTTCTCAAAGGAAAAAAAAATGCTAACATAATGTAGTACAGAGGCACCAAACTTCCTGGCTCACTTAGCTCTTGTCACAAAAAAAATTTCAATTTCTCCACCACCTTCAGCTTTCCAGATAGCTAGACAAAGCCCCTCAGAGATCAATTTATTTTCTTATTTAAAAATCAGGCTTTCACTTAAGCTCAATTTGAACCTCTTTTGTTGTTCATTTCTCAGAATAGTTTATCGGGGATTCTTTTGGATGTGACTTCAAAGTACTTGGCAAATGAAATAGCATTTTTGTATACAGCACTAACAAAAACTTAAGGGAAACTGCTGCATATCATTGTGTTAGGTACAGTGACAGGACTTGTATTTATTCACAGAAAAACATATTTCTTATAGCCATTTTCTACTGAGCGCAACACATTCTACTGAAGATTCCGATACTCTTAAATTGATTGATATAGATATATATATATTTTTTTAAGTAAGTTGCAACTTTTAAGTTACAAAAAATTACTGACGAAAATCTTTCTAGGATCTGAGCAGCCACATTAGAATTGCTGTCCTTCAGCCTGCTTCCCCTTGATCTGTACAGGTCTGAGCCAAATAATTTAGATTTGAACCATTCTCCTGTTCATTAGTACTAGTTACTGATGCCTCTTTACAACAAATGTATCAGTGATTAGAAAAAAAAGTTGTATGCTGGAGTCGTGATGAATAACCACCAATGCAGAATACATACCAGACCTTTTTGGACCATATTCCATAGGCCATGTCTACATATGTAAAACACAGCAGAACAGATAACATGAGATTGGTTACTGTTAAGATGGACAGACCTCTGTTACATTTCTGCCTTATAACCACGGTTTCCTGTGCAGGCTATGTATTTTTATATTAATATAAACTAAACAATGCAACATTGTCTGAATAGTATAGGACGGCAGCAGTGGGTCACAAGGGGCACAGCAGAGGCAAGCAGTTCAACAGGTAAATTATAAACTTCAGTGATAAATTTGCAGAGACAGGAGGAGCACAATCATCATTACTGTATTCTCAGCAGCTGCCAGTCCTCATCAGCGATACAGTTTAACTTTACAAAAGAGATTTCAAAACAGTGTATTCTGCTGACTATCTCACCATTAGTCATGCAGAGGCAATAGCTCTAGATGTAAGCATGCATCTACAGAAGGATGAAACAGTCTGAGACCAAAATAAGGCAGGGCAAAACTGCCTCAAAAGCTAGAATTAATTCATTCCAGGTCACATTTTCTATAAAGGGCATTAGACTAATAGGTAATTCATTAATTACATATTCTTCAGCACTCATTAACAGTGCTTGTTTCCAGATTCATTACACAGCATTAACTGTGTTACTGATATTTCAGAGCTGCTCTTACTCTAAACTCTTAAGATATCTCAGGCTGTACGCTTCCTTAATACAGAAGTGTATTTAAAAATTAGACATGGTGTGGAAAATATTTTTCCCCACTGCAGTACAGCAGGACCTCCTGTTCTGAACTGCACCCGAGAGCTTCATCTCCATATTGCTATGCTACAAAGGTGGTTGTAGAAGGATCGGTGTGTATTCCTGAGGTTACAAGAAAGTACTGCCTGCACAATCACTGCAGAAAGAGCAGAGGGTTACTCCGAAAAAGATAGCCTCTATTAATACATAGACTGAGTACACTGACCACAGACTAGATCAGACAAATAAAACTGAGAATTTCTATTCTCTCCAAAACATGCATCTTTATTTTTTCAGATACAGTTTTGTTTTGCACCAAGCATGGGACAGAAACTAATGCATAGCTGGGAGGAAGACCTACAAGCCCTGGTGTTTCCAAGAGCTGAGAGGGAGACGGGCAAGATGAGGTCCCTGCCCCAAGCAGCAGGTGTTGGAAACTTCAAGCTAACAACAAACAAGGTAGCTTTCCAAAATCAACGTGTGTTCTGAGGAAAGTTTGTCAAGACTGGCTGATTTCAGTTTTGATAGATCAGCGTGTTGTAACAAAAAATACGTGCTTCATTGGAGTGCTCCTGAGGAGCTCTGCTCAAGGTACGACTATGTCCATAACACATGCTGATAAACAAGAGCCACACAAACTGTACGGAGCAGGGACCTTGCTTGTTCAGGTCCAGATATACCAACCATGTCAGCTTACTCCCAGCACACTACTAGATGATCAGATAACCCTTGTGAATAGCACAAGGAGCACAGGCACTCACACCGAAGCCACTACCACTCTTTTGGGAAGGGACCAAGTGTTTTACCATCTTCCTCATAAGCATATCACACAGGGATTCCTGCAGCCTCCCATGAAGTACAATTGCTACATTTCACACCAAATTTCACACTTCATAAAGTAAATCACCAGAAGGCTAACCAACTCCATCCAAGTCTACCTTGGTGACTCAGACTGGCACAGGACAACAATTAAGACTATCGGTTGGTTTGGGAGGGGGAGGGAGGTTAACATACATGATTAGCTATCACCTACTATACTTGTACATTCTGTAGATCTGTAAATTTAAGGAAAATCATTCCTAACTTTATACTAAAATTAGGTTTACACCAGAGCTTAGTATCTGCCCTTGTACCTAACACCAAATATACCTCCCTGTCAACTTTTTCACAAATTTCTCCAGAGTGGTAGGCTACAGGTGTCAAATCATCTACAGTTGTTTCTAATCAGTTTGAAAACAAGATATTGCAACATAAAATCACTATATTTTCTGACAATTTTCATAAATTAAAAATGACTAGAAGCAAGTAAAGGAAAGATGTTTGATTTCTTTGATTAAAAGTCATTGCATAGGCAGGGTTGCAGCACTCCCACACTGGATGCAAATTTTGAAATCATGTATGTTTTAATATCTTTCATCCTGACGACATTATATTTCTTATGTTGATGACATTCTTCCTCTCTTGCTGCAGTTTTATCCAAAAAAGTTTTCATATTTAATTCCCCCTTTTTTTTTTTTTTTTTTTTTGGATACAGATTCTCTACTAAGCAAGCCCTCACATATTTCTCACTGGAAATATAAGGTACTTTGTTACATCTTCTTGTTTTGCCCCCTGGCACTTCAGCCAGCAATCTATTAATGTCATTTCCTATGCTCAAGAATCTTCCTTTCCTACAGTATCACAACTAATTAAACTTCTCTAATTTGTAGAAGCTGATACCTGCTGCGTTCTGAAATCTTAAAGACAGTAAACAAACAGGCCTGTTTAGCATGCTAAAGGTTAGCAAAAGCATGAAAACATATCCCTTTCACAACAGCAAGGGAAAAAACGAAGGTGGTCTGGAAAGCAACCCCGATGAGCTCTGGCAGGTACCAGCCCATACATCAGCACAGACAGGAGCCAGTAGAGCCCTCTGATTCCATTTATGCCCAGATTCCTTGCCAACGAGGTATGAAAACTGAGTGTAGACTGATTTGAAAGCCCATATGTTGCCGCAGAAAGAAAAATCCATGTAAAGCATTACATATTAAATAAGCAGACAGGCACTTGCTCAATAATCACAGGACTAAGACATTTAAAGGGCTTAATGAGGGATGGGATGATATATATTATCTTTTGTTAATGAAAACTATTTAGTTGATGCACTGCCTAAATGGCTACAAATTCAAAATATTCGGTCTTTTTTTTTTTTTTTTTTTTTTTTTTAAAAAACCTTTCTTTTTTGGTTACTTTACAAACAGGTTTGTGATAACCAGTTCTGGTTAGGATATTTCAATTCTTCTAATACCTCTGTCAAAATGAATTTAGACTTCTGCAATAAAACCCTCATTTTTAAACCTGATGAGGCTGCAGACTGAATATTTGCATGTATATTTTATTGTTATACAAGTTATCTGTTAATTTATACAGTGGTAGATACCATTCATTATGTATATTTATAGGATTTTACATTATATAATATGCATTATATAATTTTAAATGTAATATACATAGACGTATAGATCTCAATATATAGTTTATACCCACAGTTCACAAACATAAGCTTCTGACAAAGCAAATTAGGAAAAAAATCTAGTTACACTTTCATGTTCTTTTGCTATCACTGGGACAAGCAATATGAAAGCTAACCTAACTTCTTCTGACCTGTTAACGAGCCCTCCTTTTTTCCACAAGCATTATGTATTCCACACTAATTAAGAAAGAAAGTGAAGCTGCACTCTGTAAGGCAGCCCGCTTGGCTTGAGAACAGGAGCTGCCCTTCATCTCCTCTCCAATCAATAATCCATAAAGCAGGGTTGAACGCACAGCTTCTCTGCCAGACAGCTGAAGCCAAGATCTCGGCAGCTCTTCTGAGCCTTTCCTTCTCTTTTGTGGTTCAATCAGCTCTGCCCAAAGGAAAACATTTCAAATGAATAAAATACAACCCACATCTTTCTGGATCTCCAGTTTGTCATTTAGTCCCCTGCAGTGCAACATTTCTCACATATGGCAAACCCAGATTTTAATGAAGCCTGCATCGAGATGTATGCTGTCCAGCATTCCACTAAACTTGAACAGGTTACCTGTGAAATGTAATAACACAGCCGCCTGTGTGAAGCTTTAGTTTAGAAGTGTTAAATCTACAAGAGCTCATTTAGTTGCAAGCTTTTAACTCTGAAAAGCTTTACAGGCATTCATTACATATGCAATGCCCACACAGATCCTGGTATACAACTGCATACTTTCAACTTCATGGGAAAGTTTTTGTGGGTTTTTTTGCAGGTTTTTGTTTTGTTTTTAACTGATATACCAAGCTGTGGGTAAATTTCACAGGTTTTATTTTGAAGTACCACTTGAGCACATTTGGCTTTTAAACCCTCATACCACTGAAGCTACTGTATTTGGCCTAAATTAACCACATAGACCGCTGAAAGCTTTTCCACTATGCTAAGAGTTCAAAAGAATTTTCAAATAGGTATGCAAAAACAGTACTTCGTTTTTAGATAAAGTCAGGAGAAAAACAGAAAAAGCAATAACATGGTATTATTGATCATGCTCACAGCTAACAGCAGAATGCAATATATTGGTCAGGCACGTTATTTACTATTATGTATATAACATTTCATTGTAGGTAAACAAGTTCTCTTTCTGTATTTATTCTGTTTTCATCACATCGTTTGGCTGTTAAACATAAGCTGCCATGCTGCTGTTTTAAATTCTCCAGAATTTAAATTTTTCTCCCCTAGGAAGGTGAAAATCACAATCTTTAATAAAGAATACATCCAGGGCAGATTCTTGTCATTGCTTGGTATTTAGCTTTGGTATAGATTTAACTTGAAAGAAGTGATACATTATTAAAGTGTAAGGAGACTAAGAAGTGAATGGTTTCATCTATAGTTCCCGTACAAGCAAATCTCTTCAGTGCAAAATTTCTTTGAGAGATGGAAGCGTTTTGTGCAAACACAATACATTAGCCATTGATAGCCTGAACTGGATACCTGATCTCTTCAACTGACACTGAAATGAGAAAAGGACAGATGCAGTAGGGTGAGAAGCAGTCTTTCAGGTCTTCAGTTTTAATTTTTAATTTCAAAATGTGTCATTTCAGCTGCAGTGACTAAACTAAGACTACATTTGAATTTAAATCATTTGTTAAGCTTCTGTGCTGTAGTAAGTATTACATCTGAAAAAGGAAAGATTCACTTCAGCATTACAAATTCCCTCTGAGCAGTTAGTTTATATTTTAGCTTATCTGTCATTACTCCAATCTTTACTTTGGAAATAAACTGTCATCAAGTAAATAAGTTTAGACTAACATGCCCGTTTCTGTAAAAGTCCTAGCTGAAGCATTAAAAAATAATACAAGACATGACCTGAAATCTGGTACTCTGACGACCAAAGATATTCATTACTACCATTGCCTTGCATTCTATCTTCTCAATAGCTGTCACTTCCTAAAAAGGTTTGGATTCAGCCACTAATCTAAAGAGGGACACAGAAAAGGTTATACATCTGATTGCAACATTATTTTTTCTCCATCCATATCAAGTCAGGTGTCCTCAAAATGCCTTGAAAGGCATGTGCATACTTAGGGATATGGTTCAACAGTGGACATGACAGTGTTACACTCAACGACCTGGTTTGTTTTCCATTGAAGTGGTTCTACATATAGGTGCAATTCAATGCGGAATACTGAAATTCTTTTTTTTTTTTTCTAAATCAACATTTATCATAAAAAGGAAAGTGGACGAAACTTTCAATTAACATAAATTCCATACCAGATTTTTTTATTATATTTTGGCAAAGAGAAGTATTCTAAAAGAAAGCCACCTTTTTACTGTCACAAATTCATTCTGTGATAGAATTCTATCACATTCTGTGATAGAATGTCTAAATTTTCAATTAAAATTCTGGTGGGACCAGGGGAACTAGAGATCTCCCCCTTTTCTTCTCAGTTTCCAAGATACCTTGATGATATTCAAAGCTGGACTGTAGATAATATCTAAAAGGGATAAATTGAATTGTAATGTAATTTCGTGGCAGGACACGTGTGTCTTTGGGCAGACAGCCTAGCTGTGCTGCAGGGAACCTGACTGTGGGAAGGAAGCTTCACAGATGCACTTGCTACAGGATGCAAAGTTAAAACTACTAAAACTCTACAGCAAAATAAAACAAAATTGAAGAAAAGATAATGCTAACTTTAGGAGAAAAGATTGGGTTTTGCATTTCTCCACTTGAGTTCATGCTCATATCATTCTGAAACGCTTGTCACCAAACCAGTCATACATTCTGCTGGCAGAGAAATGCTGCCTTTGGGGCACTACTTCTATTTTTAATTTCTAGGGCATTGTTCTATCCAACACACAAGCAAGGGGGAAATTCCTTAAATGAAAACCGAGTGAAGACTGAAGTCATTCAGCATTAAATGATTTTGTATTTTAGCAAGACGACAGTGTGCTTTGTAGAAAAATAACTCAATCACCTGCATAAGAGCTGGAAGCAGACATTTGCTTTTACAAACTTACCCATCATACCAAACTCACTATATTTACACAGTGACATCATGATGTAATTTTACTGCAGTGGTTGCATGGAGCGTAACATTATCTCGAGTGTAATTATACATGATGCAGCATCTATTTGGATAACATGGCCCCAGTACTGCATGATGGAATATTGCTCTGGTTCTCAAGATTAATCAAAATATATCTGACACAAGCATACCTGCCAGGAGGGAGAAAAAAATCTCTTTAAACTGGGGCTGGCACAAGGAGAAAAACAATTTCTGAACAATCTGAAGATTTTATTCAGTGATCAAGAAGTTATTTTAAAAGTAATCATTAAAGAGACTCTGTGATGTGACAGCAAAACACACATTTTCTTTCCCAGCCCAACCCCTACTGCTCTCTCTGTTACCATTTGTTGTTCTAGAAAAGATGCTGAAAAAGCTTTCTACATAACATTTTTGTTGAAAAAGAAATCCTTAGCCTCTCACCAGATGCTTCATGCACACAGATACTTCTATGATCTCCCTGAGGGTGGCCACAGCCCCTGCCCAGGTTGCAGCTCCAACACGTACTGGCAGTGGAGAACAGCAGCGGGTTTCAGACACTGCTTGCTGCAGGCCAGGTGCTGCTTCCAAGACCCGCAAGGGCAGTTCCACACCTCACCGGAAGGCTCTTGCCATTCTGGTCAGCCCTGTGATCCAAATATCTCACATGGTGAGAAGTGTTCCTCACCATGAGGAAGGTATGAAACTTGTTTATTTTAAAAGCTTCCTATTCCAAGTGGCATCTGTGAAGCAGCCAGCTGCTAGGAGCTCAGGTTTTACAAGAGGGAAGTGGCCACACCTGTGACACAGGTAGAGAGTCCAGTGCAACTCCAAGTACATTCGATTGCAATTCCATGCAAACATTTTATCCCCCTTTTGTCTTTTTTGCAGTTTAGAAATGTCTCATATCTTACCACCTTTACAAAGTATACCAAGTTTTAATTTAATTTTTTAAATTGGAAGATCATTTTCTCTCTGCCAGATTAAAGCATTTTGGTAACAAAGCATCAATGAAACGCAACTCTGATTTTACTTATCTGTAGTAAATAAGAAGCGATCTACCTCAGAGCCTTCAATGAATGTTGGTCTGCTAAAGTCTCAGGCAAAGAGCCAAGTTCTGGATTTGTGAATACATATGTGCCTCTCACCAACATCAATGTGAACCTTATTAATCAATCTGAAAGCTGAAGTTGGTTCTAATTCACGTTTTCCGTCTAAAAAACTAATAATAATCAAATTATTGAATTCAATTTTTGCCTTGTATTTTTAATATGTTAAAATAACAGTAAGATCAGGTAAAATAAATTCCAAACATACAGCTCCTCCTCAATGTAAAAATCTTGAGTATCAGTGCCAAAGAACCCAAACATATTCTGGACAAACGAAGATTAGGATTTCAGTTTATATATGTATATATATAAATGTATATACATACATATTATATATGCATGTATATATGTATAATGTATATATATGTATATAATATGTATGCATATGTATACATATACACACACCTCTTCAGTTTGCTGGTTATCATTTTAAAAGTAGGCTTAATCCATATAAGGGAAGCTATCTGAACCAACTCACCTGACTTCAGATGAGTTCAGTTTCACTTACTGTGCAGAAGAGTCTACTGGAGGAAAATCCCATAGGCCAAAAGCACAAATAAGAATAAGAATGATTGAGGGATAACAAAAATAGCAAAGAAAAAAAAACGAGGGTCAGATGGACTAAAGAGCAACCTAACCAGTGCAAGGGAGCCCCAAATATCAACACTGTGGCTTATTAAGCCCACCATGCTTGTTATTTGCTGAACTAGATTAGTAGTATTTGTTTGATTTATTGCAACGTTTTTGATAAACCTGACAAATTGTTCCACTTCAGCCATCCACACTCACATCAATGAGAAGCTTGAAATAACCACCACTGATTTCTAAAATACATTTTAAAATAACTTGCCTGTTAATGTTCCCTTGAGGAAATTTTGTCCCATATAAACACAATTATTCTTGATTTATTTATAGAAACTAATTTAATTGAATGAGTAATGAGATGTTCTTTTCCCAGGTGGTCTGGAAAAGTAAAACTATGTATGTATGCAACTCCTCAGAAGATGCAATTAAATTAAAATATTCATATGCTAGGGAAGTCCCATTTTAGTGTGTAAAGTGGAAAGGAGTAATTCAGAAATTATCACATCTTTGTGTTCCTTGTTTTAAACTGTAACTCTGCAGATGACTCAATTGTCACAAAATACTTAAATGAAGAGTAGGACAAGACCCAGGATCACTTCAATCACAGCAAAGGCATTTGGTGACCCTATTCAAGGAACTCAAGTTCCCTAAGAAATCACAAGTGGCCTTTCAAATGCTGATCATATGTAGTTTCTTCCTTGTTTTTAACAGGATTTCACAGCTGAGACAAATCTGAGTTGGGATCTAGCTGCCTGCAAGTGAACTTGCTGGAAGTTGTTAAAGAGAATTAAATCAAAAGAATATATCAAGGTAATGAAAAAGAAATTAACTGGAAGAATGTAAACCAGTAAAATGGCTAGGTGAAATGTGCCTCAGACAGTAAAAAGGACACAACCTGTTAGGCTGCCTCATTTTCTAGCCAATCAATTTCTGCTCATTTCTCAAGCTGAATCAAGCCTCCACATATCCAGCAAAGTGCCTTATAATTACTTCTGAGCCTGCTTCTTATGGGCAACAAAGTCCTTCTCAACACAGCTTCTCCTGATGGACCTTCCTGCCGTCAGCATCCCTGATTCCTACTTCTCCAGCTGTCATCTCCCTGCCTTTCCCCTCCAGAGGCTTTCCTTAACTGACCAAGCTCACTGCTCCCAGAGGAGAAGCATTTTCCTTTCCACTGGGCTGGGGTGTGTTTGATGGGATGGATACTCCACACCTGGAGGCATTCAAGGCCAAGACTGATAAGGCCCTTGGGCAGCCTGATCTGGTGGTTGACAGCCCTGCCTATGGCAGGGGTGTTGAAACTAGAGGATCTTTACGGTCCCCTCCAACCTAAGCCATTCTATAACCTATAACCAAATATACTTAAAGTTTCTGTAGTCAATTGGTCTAATTAACTTTGAATGGTCTGCTTAGTTCTATTAACTCTTCATATGTTAAACAACAGTAACAACGGTTGAGAAACTACTTGCAGTTTCTAATGAGTATTTTTCTTTCTTTTTTTTTAATTTGACTTATCCGTATTTTAGCCTGAATAATAAACTATTCATTCTGAAATAACTTTCAAAGAAATACATCTAGAAATAAGCATTATTACTTTCTTTTGTCAGAGAAATCCTACATTCTCTCCAGGTTTTGGCTAGAAAAGGCCCAGTTGCCCCACACATGTATCTTCTTCTAGCTATCCTAAAACAGGCTCTGCTGAATCTTGACATGAACACCATGACCTCCTTGAAGTACAACCCAAGCTTCACAACTTGCCTGAAAGTGGCTAAGCCAAGTAGAGCTCTGTGTTGCCATAGCTACACCATTGTTTTTATCCAAAATACCTACCTCAATAGAAGTTAACATGCAGCCTGTCCCCTTAAGTTCCTGTCCCACCTTTGACTGCCGTGGAGACATGCTGCCTGATTACTCAAAACACACAGGTCTCCAACAAGGAGTAATTTTCACAGGGTCTACAGAAATAGAGAATTCAGTTCCTCCTTTCCTTCCCAACCTGCTGCCAAAGCAGCAGGCATTTCCTAAATACGCCCTACTGAATTTCTAAAGGTAGTGCACAAGTATAAATAGAAGTGGTTTGGCATGATGAAATCCCAAGGAGTAAATTGGCTCATTTTAACTCCTAACACAAAAAAGCAACAGTCAAATTGAAAAAGACATATCTACACTTAGAATTACTTCCAAACAGTGAAGAAAATGCTCAAGAATGATAAATTTACAAAATGACTAGAAATTGTGATGGATTTTATTTCTTTCCCCCAAAATGCAGTTCATTCCCAACAGACAAAGGAAGGCAGTTACTCATCTTCTATAATGGAAAGTAACTTGGTCAGGCCCAGGGCTATTTGTCTTCTACTTCCACCTGTAACTTCCATTTAAAGAAAGATCTGGTCCGTAGCTCATTTTTCCACTAGTCTTAATTCAAAAAAAAAAAAAAAAAAAAAAAAAAAAAATCTGTTTAAGGTCTTTGTTTTTGTATGGTGATTTTTTTGTTTGTTTTTCTATGTTGCCTTTTTTTTTTTTTTTTTTTTTTAAGAATCTTCCAGCAGGTATTAAGGATATTGAAGGACTTGCCATATTTCAAAGCACCCCATGTATTTACACAGGAAAACTGGGATAAAAATTACTAGCAGGCACTTAACAATTATGTAATGGCATAGACTGGATTAGATCCACATGTTCAGAGGCATCACTTGTTGTACTAATGCAATGCACAAACTGCAGAGACCCACACGGCTACTAGCAGCTCTTGGAACCACCATCTCCAACACTGCAAAAGTCTATTAGGTGAACCAAATAAGGGGCTAGGACACTGTTGAAACATCAACTCCTCAGTTCACCATCTAGTAATTTTATACACAGATGCTGAATCAGAAATAAGTCCAAATCCTGCCTGCAAGCTCCTTTCTAGTGAACATTCATATTCTCTAAAGACTACTAAAGGAGAGGACATTAATATTTTAAACAAGAAATCAAGATGGAATTATTTCTCAAAATGTAGAGCTAGGTTTCTGATCATTATAAAGTTTGAAACCTACATAAAGTGAAGGAAAGTACAGACTGAACAGGATGCTACTAGCAGGGAGGGATGATCCCTGCAGCTGGCACTCCAGAGCCACACTTCTTCCTTCAGACCCTTAGTAAACATACAAACCGCTGTTCACTTTCCCTGTACAGGTTCACATTACATGTTTTGTAGTACAGGATACTGAAAAACAGCCAATATTTACACAGTTTTTATTTCTGCCTTTACAGAACATGAATTGATAAGCTACTTTTTGTTTCAAGTTTTGTTAGTTTTAATTTCACATGCTGCAGATAAAACTTATCTATATGCCACGCAAGGAGCTAGGTCAGATAACAATAAAAAAAACTTGGCTATTGTAGTGGCAGTATTATGTAAGTATCTAATGATGCATTTTATAGCTTCAGCTGGTCTCCTGCCAGACTGATAATACTTCTGTTTTAGGTGACCTGTATAAGGACACCAAAGATATAGGGATGATGTGCATAAGAAAGTATCAAACTGCCATGAGTTTGCTGTACAGTGTGAACACTCACCTTGTTAGTCAAGGATGCTTTCTCAACAGGTAAGAATACGATACAGATGGCAAACTAGGAACAGAAAAGGCAATATAATCTCTTACAAATTAAAGCGAGAGAAGGTACAGTCACTGCATTCTTAGCTCAGGTTCACTATGTCATGCTCAGCATCACAGAGCAGACCTTGAGATGCCAGAAAATAAGTTACTGCTTTTCACTCAGCATGTCTAGATATCTTTACAGAGAGAGAGAGAGTTTATATATAACTATATATAAATATACACGTATGCATATATATATATATGTATATATGTATATATGCATACGTGTATATATATATATATATATATATATATATATATATAAAACTTTCCCAGAACAGAACTTTCCAGCTTGTCATAAAAGAACAATAATTCCCAAAATGGTCTGAAAGTGGCACCCAGATGGAGAAACAGTTACGTTTATACCAAACTGCTTTTTAAAAACCTTTCTATTTTGACTTCAAGAAATTCATCTAAGTCACGTTCTTTGCCTTTTTTTTTTAATACTTCTTAAATGTTGATGTCATTTTAGTCAGTCACAACACCATCAGTACTTGATGCTCAAATGCCAGCAGCAGCAACTACACATCATCCATACTAAACACTCAAAAAATGAGAAATCATGGCAAAAATTGATTATTGTTCTATGGCTTCTTACAGAAGAAGATATACACTCTTTCAGAAGAGAGTTCAACCTTCCACTGTCTGTGGGCTTCTGGTAATGTAACTTTATTTGGACTGAAACCTCCTCCACAAGAGCCAATTCTAGACATGGGCACAGTAAACAAACTGCTGGACAGTAAACATGTGGGAGCAGAAAAACAGTCCTAACAGCTCTATCTGCACCTGAGCCCTTAAAAATCCACCTACTATTGCTGTCTATTGTTGTACAGAGAGGTCCAAGTACAGCTACTGCTGAGCCCAGCCAAGAACTAACTACTGATTAAACCTTCCTTTTATTGCCAGGACTAGCAGTGCCAGCCTCTCCACATCCTCAGTGCATGCCAGAGAGCCCTGCCCAAAGTCCATCCCCATCCATCCCTGAGAAGGCAAGCAGAGCCTGGAATCCCAGCATCAGAATGCCAGGAGTCATTATGTCCTCTTCAGCATAATCTCAGATGTTTTCCTCTCAATTTTATCTTTTTCCTTGCCCCTTACATTATTCTCTCCAAAATAAATCCAATTCAAAACTGAATGTGGCAGTAACACATCACTTGCCTGCAATTCCTCTCCACGCTACAGCTCTTCATCCATGCTTCATCTGACTATTCCAATTAGCCTGCAAGTCCCTGAGGGCAGACAGTTACTAACATTAAGGTTTTGTGCATTGATTAGACCATCACTCAGTAACTTCCATCAAAACACTGCTATTACTTGACTTCATGCAAATATTTATATATTTTTATGTTAAATGCCATGAAACAATAGGTATATATTTACATATATTTTCTTAATAGCAGCACATTTAGTTGTCCAAATTTCTCTCTGTTCCAATCAGCCTTCCCATTTCTCCATAATCTTACCTTTCAGTTCAAGTGGTAACGATTCATAAGAGGTACAAAGAATAGGCCCCTGGAAGCGATCTTCTCAAGAATGGCATTTCTGACTTCATTAATAGTCTGCTGATATTCAGGCATTAGCATTTAAGTGTACTTGTGCTAGAGGCTGCTGGTGGTTGTCAGCTCATGAGAAGGCTGGCATGGCTGCTCTGCTTGTGTTATGCTAAGGCTGGCTAGATCTTTAGAAAACTGCCTTTGTTATTTATCCAGCACTCCTACTATTACAATATATTAGCTGATTTCAACACTGAACAGTATGCTAACACTTACTAAATATTTATTGATGAAGTACATTTCTAAAAATATAATTTGAGAATATCTGGGTGTTGCTGTACTTCCATACATTATATATGGGACAGACAATACGGATTGAAATCCTCAGTGGTGCCTGCCTGATCAGGAAAGCACAAAGGCTGCCAAAGCAGATTTTGATTGACAGACAGCTATTTCAGGGAACTGAGCTTAGAGCAAGCACCAGTTTCTATGATGGAGACTAACTCTCAGAACACAACAAAACAGAACAAGCTTGACGGACTGTAGAAATGCTGCTCTTCTAACAAATACAAATGCACGAGTCAGGCCAAATTTATAGTCAAGTATGTCTGTTATCAAAAGTCACATGGAAAAGACCAATTAAGGACAGCATCTGTCCTATTCTTGGGAGAATAAAATATTACACAAATAACTTCCAATGACAATTCTGAAGATTTCTGTATGCCTCTCAGGTTAGCTGCTCAGGTGTTTTACTTCAGAAATAACTAAGACCTAATCCTTTGCTGATCAGAGAGAAAAAACCTAAGAGACTTAAACAAGCGAAATGTTAGCCAGAGAAATTAAGATGTACCCTGGTGGCTCAGAGAAAGAACTATCAACATTCCTGCACTCTCCTTCAAGACAACTTGCAGAAATTACAGCTAGGTAATATTAAGAGCCTGATTCATAGGTTTAAACAAGAAATTAACCACGTTTTAGACTCATCTCTTCAAAGGATGGCAGTTATTGGTGCTACAATCATACATTAATCCAAGACCAAGACTCCTGACAGCACAGTCGCTACACAAACAATACTTCATTTTCCCTAAAAAATATCAACTTTTTAAAATTAATTTTAAATTAATGTTGATCTGATTAAATACTGATTAAATCTCATTTAATAGGTACACATTTCATAGGTAAATCACATTCACGCCTGTTTATTTTTTGTGGGTTTTTTTTTAAGCATTCTCAGGATAGAATGCCACAAATACAAATTGTGTATTTGATACTTCACAATGTTCTGAGTCTAGTACAAGGCATGCTCCTGCCGCCCGGGCTATGGACAGTTACATCACCCTGTTTATATTGTGTTAAGTGCATGTAATCCAGCCAGCTTCTTAGATCTATTCATTCTTCTCATTTTTTAAAGGACACATGCATGGGACACTTGCAATGGCAGTGTGGATACACACTTCATTCTGTGATTTCTGTTGGGTTGGCAGGTAGTTTACTCATTCTGAATTATTTCTTCACTCTTTTTCACTGCTTTCATTATATCCCACGTTGAAATACAAGCCGTGCTAATAAGAGTGGGACCAACAGAGAAGACTCGTAAGGATTGGGGGCAGCAGATATTAAACCAGTTTCAGATCACCCATGAAAGGCAGCAATCGCAATCCAGTAACAAAGAAGGAATTGCTTATCCCTTTCCAATGATCAGGGCTCACTGAACACTCCAAAGGAGGCAACCTCCATACAAATGCTTTCCTTGCTACTGCCAGTCCTTAAATGAGGTTAGACGGGGATGAACCCTCAGTCCAGCCCTTCCCCTCCCACAGGTAAATTGCTTCCACCTGTTCTCCAAGGGCTGGCTACATCCCTTCACCCGGTGCTCAATCACTGGTTCAGGTAGTTCTATTAAATACTGTTGTGTTCTAGGGATGAATAGAAGTCTTCTAAGTAATTGTACTTAGATTACTGACTTACACTCCAGTGCCATGATAAACCAGGAGAAAAAGCATCCAAAATGAAACAGAAGGGCTCTTTTGTCTGTACCCAACTTTCTCATAGCATTCAAAGGCAACCAGTCTCATCTGATATGCAGTCTCTTAAAGTGTCTTGAATGCAGTGAAATTACAGCAACCTCTCCTTACTTGTTCATCTTATCCAGTGAGGACATGCTAAATCATTTAAGTAGCTTGTTTTAAAAGGGCTTTTTTTTTTTTCCTCCCCCTCCAAACTTTTGGTCAGATTTAGAATCACCAATTCTCAGTCTTTAGGAGGAAAATCACAAATAAAGAGGACTGAGGAGAAGCTTCTGTGTCCCAGGTTGCACAGTACCCTCAAGAACAAAATTAGTAGTGTGAAAAGACAAGGATGGCATTTGCACTAGTGGCAAACATCCTATTTTTAGCATCCTAAAGTAGGATTTAGGGGATATAATTAGGTTGCACTTTGAATAAAAGTGAATTAAACTATCAGAGTTAAAAGGACAAAACGGAATACTGCTGGACTGAGATAAAATTCAAATCAACGTCAGACTTGAAATAGCAGCAGGTATTTTAAACAAAGTACATTAAAGTTTTGAAAAAAAAAATTGAGCTGTGATCATCGAAAAGAAGGATCAAAAGGGAAAGAGGCATTTGTAACTNAAAAAAAAAAGATGTTTAGACATGGTGTCACAAAACCACATTTCAGATGAAACTGAGGAAACTTAATAGAATTAGCTCTTACCTGTATAAAAAAGGAACACCCCAGACACTTTATTTCTTATTGTAAACAAAGATATAACACGTCCATATACGTGTATAGGTATAAAGTCAGTGTATGTGTGACCACACATATATACAGTGAGCACATCCATAGGCGCACACTATGATATATGCTAGCTCATATAGTCACCTTCACATAAAAGCACTTATTTAACAGTACCTACTCAATTATTAAAAACAGGTGGAAAAAAAGTTGTTCCCCATTTCCAGAATCACTTTAAGGAAAGATACAGTAGGGTACACTGTTAGTCTCCTCTTGTCTCATATTACCACTAACTGTTACTGTGGCAGGGAGAGCAGGTCAATGTGTTCTAAAACATAATCCACTTGCCAGACATGAGAAGAGCCAGAAACTCTCTCCTAATAACTTTGGCTAAGTGTGTCTAACCAGCAGCAGCTTACACAAAATCATGGGTGCTGAAGGAGCTGGAAGCATTACCTCACAACAGGTTACTTCTAAGATGGAAGGGGTTTCCGTTCAAGTGATGCAAAGTACTACTTGGCACATTGCAGCTATATAAAAGAATTATCACTACTGTCATCTAGGTATTGAGCTTACTTTTATTAGAACATATGCCATATGTCTGGCTAAGATGCAGCATACTTAATGAATGTATCTTCCCAGTTCCCCACAGCTAAAAATACAACAGCCTGCACTCATGACAGACTTCACAAAAAAGCTAAAGCCAAAAGATCCAACACCAAACATCCCTTTGAACAGGACAGGACATATGCACCAACTGCCCAAATGTTATCTTTAAGAATCACTAAGATTATCCAAACTCTTTATGTGTAACAGCACGAACTCTTCACTACCAGAGCCACTTGTCTTAAAATATACATTGGAGTGTTCTACTTCATAATCCAAAGAAAACCTACATCCTTTCTTCCTGCATATTCCTAAAATCCTGGCCTACTCCACTACACTCCAAAAATGCTCCCCGAGATCATGAGAATTTCATCTTCAATAACGAACACGTTGCTTTTGAAAGGAGCTTCATCCTGGTCCTTGCAATCTACCCCAGAAGTTGGAGCAGTTCCTTTTCTTGGTTCTCTTTTTTTCCACCTTTGAAGTAGTAAAATAATACACAGACATGTAAGCAAAGCTTTATAAGAATTAATTTCTTGCTGAAAAAGATTTGTTAAAAAAAATTCCTCATTTTAAAGACAATTTGTTTCTCTTCATGACAAATATTATACAGTATGCATATTTTTGTGTAGTATTTTCTAATCACAGAATTTATTATAAGACATACTTGATGTTTATCACATTCAAAACCTTCCATTTCGACACAAAACTTCAAAACTATCAGGTTATTTTACTTAAAGGCACTAACTTAGGTCAGCATCTCGTTTAACAAGCTATCAGAAAGCTCCCTAGTAAATAGTAGAAAGTCAGTATTGCCACTCATTAACAAGCAAGTCCCGTATACTCTTCTGAGTACTCCTCTAGAAGTGTATCAAATGAATGTAATTACAGATTTCAGATATGTCTGCAAATTTTTAAGTAACCACTGTAAAGAGAGACAGCAGAAACAGGGTGTTCTCTCCTTACATATCAAGCCCTTGTAAAAGTGGAATATTCCCACTGAATGGGTGTATGATAACTGTTGAGTCGTGGCCTGATCCACTGATTGAGCACCTAGGGAAAGGACTTGGTCAGCCCTGGGAGCACAGGTGAAGGCAATTCAGCTGTGTGACCAGAACAGGTGGAGCCTCACTGCACCTCTCTTAGACCTCATTTAAGGGCTGACTGCCACTAGGGAAGGATCTCTGGAGGGCCCTCCCTGGTGGAGTCTTTCTTGTGAGCCTAGATCTTCAGAGATGAGTGAGCACCTTTCCTTTGTAACACCATTCTATCCACACTAGTCCCTTTGTTGCTATGCTCCTCTTTCACTTTTCCACTGTGCTGACCTTTTTGATTGTAACAATGGGACAAGAGAGAAGAAACACTATTACGTAAGCAGTGCCTCTACCCTATGAAGTAGAGAGGAAAAATTAACAAGTGGGTGCATGTATTTATCTGAATGATCCTATCATTACTTATAAACTCTTGTACCAGAGTCTGTTATTGATCTGGATAGAGATGTGTGTGAACATCTATATCATGCTTTACATATATATATAAATGATTTAAAGTGATAAATTGACCAAATTTTTTTAGAGCTAAAAGGTAGACCATCACCTTTAATTTACTCCACTAAACAAATAAAACACAGAACTTGCTTATTTTCATCTTCAAAAGGTCAGTAAGTCATCCTTTTAAAATTTCTGCAGCACCTTACATACCACAGATCTCAAGTTACTTTACACACTGGCAAATGACATCTACCTGGCAGAAAAGTCTTCTGCAGGCAGGAACTTGGCAAGTATTTAAAACAAAGTGCACCTCTTCAAAAGAGGTCATAAAAATTGAAGAACTAAACCCTATACTTCTCACAAGTATATTTTCTTGTAGCTGAACAGAATAACACCATCAGGTTCAAAACACCGGCCCAGAACCTTACAGCCTGTTCTACAGAAACACATTTATTTATACTGGCCGAGGTCTTCATTGCCAATACTCCTCATTCCACAAACACCAACAGGCACACACAGATTTTGGTGGAGCTCTTGATGATTCACCACTACATACATACTTTCCAGCCAGAAGCATTTGTTGGTGGAGCTCTTGTGACTCACTTCTAATGCACTTTCTTCCCCATCACTGTGGTCCTCTGGTAGAGCGTTGGTGATTCATTAATGCACAGCTAGTCACTTCAATTCAAGAAGTTTGCCAAATGACTACACTGTGACTTCTGCTAGTTACATGAATAAACAGTGCTCTATAACTGTCCATCCACATCTTAACTAGTTGAGCTCTGAAGGCATAGATCTTTGACAAGCTTTCCCAGGACATCAGTGTTCCCTAATTTTGATTTGTTCTATTTGTGGGAGCTACTAGAACACCTCGCCTTGGTATTCCATCTCATTTCCCATATGGCCAGGTAACTGCAGACAACTAACTAAAGGAACTCTTCTGACGATGACAGAACCATGAAACCTCTTCCAGACAGCCCAGCCTATTGCACATCATACTGAATCCCAGCACCAGGAAGAGAGTATCTTAGCTACAACATTACGAAGTTCACGATGCTAACCAGAAATCCAGCAGCACACATTTCATGCTCGCTAGCCATAGATTTATCCCAAGCACGGATCATTCCTTTTTTGTCTGCAAGGGAATACTTATCATAAAACAATATAAAGGAACTTTAAGCTAGAGCCCAGGAATTACTCCTTCTTTAAAAAAAAAAATCCTGAAGATTAAAATCTGGGATAACTCTGAAGGTGCAGAAACATAGGATATGTACAGGTACCTGAAAAATGTTGCGATTCAGAACACGCTGCCAGCCATGGCATATTACTCCATATGGACATGCATATAACAATAATTATGCTGTTTATAACTAATACTGCCGTTATCACAGAGGATGGTTTTCCCCCTGTTCCCCAGTTTGACTGCTCATATGCAAGTTGCTCCAGAAGTAATGTCTCCTATTTATTTCCATGGAAAACACAACACATACAAAGAGCACAGTAACACTATTTGATAGAGAAAATTCTCACCTACAAAACACCTTTTTCAACAGTCACCACTATTAGGTACGCATTTTCAACAGCAATGGAAAAGAGCCTGTATGTTGCGCTTATAGAAATCTGCACCAGTGGATCTGACCCACCGTCACCACTGCTGAAACACACCATCCACTGTTTGGTCTCCACAAACATTCAGCAAGCATCAGTTAATGTCAATGAATGCCATTTTTCCCTCATGGAGGAATTCAATTCCACACTTTTGCTTCATATGCACTTCCATGTCAGATACCATTGTGTCAGGCTGCCCCTCTGCTGCCATCTGTCACACAGCAACAAAACGGAATGGAATACTGGCAGGAAAGTTCAGTTTCTACTGCCATACAACCAACATCTGCCTTTAATGTTGTGGGCCAACACAATAAAATAAGAGACATTACTTTCAGAGCAGCCCTTGCTTTTTGCCCAATGAACTGAAAATAAAAAGTGTCAAAAACTACAGAATATAATATGCGCACATAAGATTTTTAGGACTCAGAATTACTGGTAGATTTTAATTCCCCCTACTTTCCCATCACAAGTTTCTCCCTTGCCCTATGTTTTTCCAAATGCCTTTCACAAAGAAGATTTTGAACACACAGTAATTCGCTACTTTTCAAAATGTTTTTTTTTTTAATTGCTTTTGTTTATCTATGATACTATTATTCTCTTTTATCTCAAATGTAACACTATACATTATATCTGATACCCCCATGTGACATGGTACTTCAGGTTACAAGCATCAGAGTTCTCCCTGCAACTTTATTCATTGCAACTTTATTCATTGCAACATGCCACATGCAAACATGTAGCAGATTCTGTGCTGCTGTCAATGATGAAGACTTATGTCCACGGTGTGCACTGAATAGAAGTTCCCAGAAAATAAAGTTATGTCATATGGCTTTGGTTGCAGTCCAACTTACATCCTTTACAGTGAAACTGATGATATTTGTATAATTTCTTAGTATTGTTTCTTCTCCCTCCTCTGTCAATCATTCACATCTTAGATTTGCTGTTACTCCCAGTTATGCATGCGTACATCTCAACAGATCTCCTTTACTAGTCCAAAATGGTGCAGCTTTCTCTTAAAAGCTTCCAGTTTGTTTATAAGTTGGCCAGCCCAGCAAGTAGTTAAAATTAAATGCTGTTTACAAAAGTTCTCAGATCTGCGACTTTCAGAAAGAAATAGTTCATTTAATAGTAATTGAATAAGTTCATGCCTATATATTGAAAATTACTCACCTACAAAGAAAAAGAAAAAGCCTAACAGTACCAAAATGCTTTATGCTGCAAATTACCATATCACTCTGAGAAAGGAAAATTAGTAGGCATTATAGGAAGGGAAGATTTTCTGTGTGTTTGTATATTTTGTATTTAGTGATCGTGTTGATTTCTATAGCTTAAAGGCATGTATCCACAGCATTGCTCTTCCATACCTTTAGAGCCAATCATTACACCTTGAAAGCTGAATGGATCAACAGCTCGGCTATGCAGACAGTAGAACAGCTGTCAGCAGCATGACCGTAAGGATGCATAGTTACATTTCACATACACACACAGAATAACAACCCTTTAGCCGCAATAGAGTTCAGCTGGAAAAATACTCAAAAAAAGCTCATAGGATATACTGAACAGGAACTTGTACATCCCACTTTGTCTCCAAAAAAAAGATTACAGCAAATATTTCTGTGCACACCCTCTGACTCAAACTGAAATCTAACGGAAAAGGATGAACACAAGTACCCACCTCTTGAGTAAGAAGGAAGAAAGCTATGAATTCTGTCCATTACTCATAAACCTCACCAGGATGTGAAACAATACAGCATGTCTTAGCTTCTCCCAAACCCATGACAGAGAGGATGCTCTACAGTTGTAGTAATGAGTAAGCCACCAATGCTTGTCTGTCCCATACAAATATATTTTGTTTATGTTTAGATACATGAAGGACTCAATAGGCTGATATCATACAGAAAAGATTTGGGATGACTGAATCTAGGCAGAGTTGAAGGCAGCATGGCTTCACCATAAGGACTCCTGAGAGACTCTTCCATTCTCCTGCAACTAGCTGGCACATTGGCAACCCACATCAAAAGAAAGAAAGTGAAGCCTTCCAGTACAGCAGTGTGTGCTCACAACCCAGAAAATGCTGTTCCAAAAGGTACAGGTCCCTCAAAGGCCCCAGATTACCTCTGCCAGACACGTGTAATTATTGAGGGATATTCTACACTGGTATTAGACATCAACACATCAAAATCAATATCCATGTGTTTATAAAAGCACACAAGTTCCCCGAGTATATTAATACTTTCTTCATGTATTAATCCTAATAAACTTACCACTGGAACCAACATCCCCAAACATGGGGACATTTATTACTGACATCTTTCATTTTTCTTTGATCACCAAAGGCAAATTTCATGCTCGCATGAATTACATATTCTATCAGTGACTACTAAACAGCTCAGAAACTTCACCCCTGAAAGTCAGCTATTATGTAAGACTGTCCATCATCTGAAAGAATCTGAACACCTAATGCTTTGACTGATCAGCAAAAGAAATTACAAAGCCCTAGACACTTGCAACACTGCACATAACCAAATTCAATCCTCAGGAGCACTGATAGAAAAACAAGCAAACCCTCAGAACACTACAAATTTGTCCCCAGAGGCCAACACAATAAAATAAGAGACATTACTTTCAGAGCAGCCCTTGCTTTTTGCCCAATGAACTGAAAATTCAGAGATGAGTGAGCACCTTTCCTTTGTAACACCATTCTATCCACACTAGTCCCTTTGTTGCTATGCTCCTCTTTCACTTTTCCACTGTGCTGACCTTTTTGATTGTAACAATGGGACAAGAGAGAAGAAACACTATTACGTAAGCAGTGCCTCTACCCTATGAAGTAGAGAGGAAAAATTAACAAGTGGGTGCATGTATTTATCTGAATGATCCTATCATTACTTATAAACTCTTGTACCAGAGTCTGTTATTGATCTGGATAGAGATGTGTGTGAACATCTATATCATGCTTTACATATATATATAAATGATTTAAAGTGATAAATTGACCAAATTTTTTTAGAGCTAAAAGGTAGACCATCACCACTTTCCCAGAACAGAACTTTCCAGCTTGTCATAAAAGAACAATAATTCCCAAAATGGTCTGAAAGTGGCACCCAGATGGAGAAACAGTTACGTTTATACCAAACTGCTTTTTAAAAACCTTTCTATTTTGACTTCAAGAAATTCATCTAAGTCACGTTCTTTGCCTTTTTTTTTTAATACTTCTTAAATGTTGATGTCATTTTAGTCAGTCACAACACCATCAGTACTTGATGCTCAAATGCCAGCAGCAGCAACTACACATCATCCATACTAAACACTCAAAAAATGAGAAATCATGGCAAAAATTGATTATTGTTCTATGGCTTCTTACAGAAGAAGATATACACTCTTTCAGAAGAGAGTTCAACCTTCCACTGTCTGTGGGCTTCTGGTAATGTAACTTTATTTGGACTGAAACCTCCTCCACAAGAGCCAATTCTAGACATGGGCACAGTAAACAAACTGCTGGACAGTAAACATGTGGGAGCAGAAAAACAGTCCTAACAGCTCTATCTGCACCTGAGCCCTTAAAAATCCACCTACTATTGCTGTCTATTGTTGTACAGAGAGGTCCAAGTACAGCTACTGCTGAGCCCAGCCAAGAACTAACTACTGATTAAACCTTCCTTTTATTGCCAGGACTAGCAGTGCCAGCCTCTCCACATCCTCAGTGCATGCCAGAGAGCCCTGCCCAAAGTCCATCCCCATCCATCCCTGAGAAGGCAAGCAGAGCCTGGAATCCCAGCATCAGAATGCCAGGAGTCATTATGTCCTCTTCAGCATAATCTCAGATGTTTTCCTCTCAATTTTATCTTTTTCCTTGCCCCTTACATTATTCTCTCCAAAATAAATCCAATTCAAAACTGAATGTGGCAGTAACACATCACTTGCCTGCAATTCCTCTCCACGCTACAGCTCTTCATCCATGCTTCATCTGACTATTCCAATTAGCCTGCAAGTCCCTGAGGGCAGACAGTTACTAACATTAAGGTTTTGTGCATTGATTAGACCATCACTCAGTAACTTCCATCAAAACACTGCTATTACTTGACTTCATGCAAATATTTATATATTTTTATGTTAAATGCCATGAAACAATAGGTATATATTTACATATATTTTCTTAATAGCAGCACATTTAGTTGTCCAAATTTCTCTCTGTTCCAATCAGCCTTCCCATTTCTCCATAATCTTACCTTTCAGTTCAAGTGGTAACGATTCATAAGAGGTACAAAGAATAGGCCCCTGGAAGCGATCTTCTCAAGAATGGCATTTCTGACTTCATTAATAGTCTGCTGATATTCAGGCATTAGCATTTAAGTGTACTTGTGCTAGAGGCTGCTGGTGGTTGTCAGCTCATGAGAAGGCTGGCATGGCTGCTCTGCTTGTGTTATGCTAAGGCTGGCTAGATCTTTAGAAAACTGCCTTTGTTATTTATCCAGCACTCCTACTATTACAATATATTAGCTGATTTCAACACTGAACAGTATGCTAACACTTACTAAATATTTATTGATGAAGTACATTTCTAAAAATATAATTTGAGAATATCTGGGTGTTGCTGTACTTCCATACATTATATATGGGACAGACAATACGGATTGAAATCCTCAGTGGTGCCTGCCTGATCAGGAAAGCACAAAGGCTGCCAAAGCAGATTTTGATTGACAGACAGCTATTTCAGGGAACTGAGCTTAGAGCAAGCACCAGTTTCTATGATGGAGACTAACTCTCAGAACACAACAAAACAGAACAAGCTTGACGGACTGTAGAAATGCTGCTCTTCTAACAAATACAAATGCACGAGTCAGGCCAAATTTATAGTCAAGTATGTCTGTTATCAAAAGTCACATGGAAAAGACCAATTAAGGACAGCATCTGTCCTATTCTTGGGAGAATAAAATATTACACAAATAACTTCCAATGACAATTCTGAAGATTTCTGTATGCCTCTCAGGTTAGCTGCTCAGGTGTTTTACTTCAGAAATAACTAAGACCTAATCCTTTGCTGATCAGAGAGAAAAAACCTAAGAGACTTAAACAAGCGAAATGTTAGCCAGAGAAATTAAGATGTACCCTGGTGGCTCAGAGAAAGAACTATCAACATTCCTGCACTCTCCTTCAAGACAACTTGCAGAAATTACAGCTAGGTAATATTAAGAGCCTGATTCATAGGTTTAAACAAGAAATTAACCACGTTTTAGACTCATCTCTTCAAAGGATGGCAGTTATTGGTGCTACAATCATACATTAATCCAAGACCAAGACTCCTGACAGCACAGTCGCTACACAAACAATACTTCATTTTCCCTAAAAAATATCAACTTTTTAAAATTAATTTTAAATTAATGTTGATCTGATTAAATACTGATTAAATCTCATTTAATAGGTACACATTTCATAGGTAAATCACATTCACGCCTGTTTATTTTTTGTGGGTTTTTTTTTAAGCATTCTCAGGATAGAATGCCACAAATACAAATTGTGTATTTGATACTTCACAATGTTCTGAGTCTAGTACAAGGCATGCTCCTGCCGCCCGGGCTATGGACAGTTACATCACCCTGTTTATATTGTGTTAAGTGCATGTAATCCAGCCAGCTTCTTAGATCTATTCATTCTTCTCATTTTTTAAAGGACACATGCATGGGACAATTGCAATGGCAGTGTGGATACACACTTCATTCTGTGATTTCTGTTGGGTTGGCAGGTAGTTTACTCATTCTGAATTATTTCTTCACTCTTTTTCACTGCTTTCATTATATCCCACGTTGAAATACAAGCCGTGCTAATAAGAGTGGGACCAACAGAGAAGACTCGTAAGGATTGGGGGCAGCAGATATTAAACCAGTTTCAGATCACCCATGAAAGGCAGCAATCGCAATCCAGTAACAAAGAAGGAATTGCTTATCCCTTTCCAATGATCAGGGCTCACTGAACACTCCAAAGGAGGCAACCTCCATACAAATGCTTTCCTTGCTACTGCCAGTCCTTAAATGAGGTTAGACGGGGATGAACCCTCAGTCCAGCCCTTCCCCTCCCACAGGTAAATTGCTTCCACCTGTTCTCCAAGGGCTGGCTACATCCCTTCACCCGGTGCTCAATCACTGGTTCAGGTAGTTCTATTAAATACTGTTGTGTTCTAGGGATGAATAGAAGTCTTCTAAGTAATTGTACTTAGATTACTGACTTACACTCCAGTGCCATGATAAACCAGGAGAAAAAGCATCCAAAATGAAACAGAAGGGCTCTTTTGTCTGTACCCAACTTTCTCATAGCATTCAAAGGCAACCAGTCTCATCTGATATGCAGTCTCTTAAAGTGTCTTGAATGCAGTGAAATTACAGCAACCTCTCCTTACTTGTTCATCTTATCCAGTGAGGACATGCTAAATCATTTAAGTAGCTTGTTTTAAAAGGGCTTTTTTTTTTTTCCTCCCCCTCCAAACTTTTGGTCAGATTTAGAATCACCAATTCTCAGTCTTTAGGAGGAAAATCACAAATAAAGAGGACTGAGGAGAAGCTTCTGTGTCCCAGGTTGCACAGTACCCTCAAGAACAAAATTAGTAGTGTGAAAAGACAAGGATGGCATTTGCACTAGTGGCAAACATCCTATTTTTAGCATCCTAAAGTAGGATTTAGGGGATATAATTAGGTTGCACTTTGAATAAAAGTGAATTAAACTATCAGAGTTAAAAGGACAAAACGGAATACTGCTGGACTGAGATAAAATTCAAATCAACGTCAGACTTGAAATAGCAGCAGGTATTTTAAACAAAGTACATTAAAGTTTTGAAAAAAAAAATTGAGCTGTGATCATCGAAAAGAAGGATCAAAAGGGAAAGAGGCATTTGTAACTTCACTTGTGAGTTTGCTTTTTAAGATGCTATTATCTTTATTCTGTACAACTACGCTTTAAAAAAAATTCTTGACCTTAATCAGCCATCTCTTCNAAAGAATACTTCAGTCTATAGTACCAGTATACTTACAGGAAAAACTCAGATATGATTATACACTGAAGCACATGCATATACCACAAAGCAACAAATCCTAGATGTTCAGCATCTGTTTCCCCTACTATCCAATTACTCAGCTTCCACAATCCCATCTCATACACAAAACCTACTAAATTTGCATTGACATGTTAAACAAAAGTTTAATTATTACTTCTGCAACTTTTCTAAGATTACATTCTGAAAGCAAAAGGAGACAAAGAAGAATATTATATATATTTATATATATATATATATATAAAAATACTATTTTCGTGTATTAATACTCAAATGCAGCTATATAGTCCTACTGGTGATTTATTGTGTGTAAATCAAACTTGTACATAATTTTAACTTCTGTTCCTGTTCCTGTAATTACAAATGCTAGAACAATTAATTTTAAAATATATACATTTATATACTTATTTTTAAATGCTTGCCCATTGAAGAAAAAAGCTAAAATGAGCTTTATTCCATCTAGTTATTTATTCATTTTCATACTTGGAGCAGCATTTTAGGCCAGAATCTCTTATCCTGAATTAAGGAAGGGTCTCCATAAAGTATACACTTATTTAGTACACAATGAACCAAGCCATACAGACACTACAAAAAAAAAAAAGTCACGCATCACCCATTGCTTTGTTTTCTTAGCATTACCCAGCCTATCTTTTGTTATGACAGCTGCAAAATCACCCCATTATTCAAACCTCTCTTCTCTGCCCAGCTTTATATATTTCTTTGCCTTTTCCACACATCCATTTATATACACCCTGCTACACTGGCAAGCTCTGAAGAACCTTCCTTCCACATTAGCCAGGATGTTAGCGGTTATTTTTTCCACTCTTCCTCAGAATCAGGCTGACACTGACCTGTCACTTCCAGTACCAGCCTGCATCCTCAGTGTCTCTCCTGTCCTTCCTCACCAAATCTATCCAGTGACTCTTTTTTCTCTCAAATCAGCAGAGAAGACTGAGTTGATCACACTCCCCTTATCATATATCAACACACTGTCCTCATACAGGTCCTACAATTGCCTTTAATTGCTCAGTTGTTATAAAGTCATACAAACTGGCAACAGCACCTACCTATAGCATCCACTATACCATTTTCCTGGTACAATTATCTGTTCTGAATTCTGGACTCAGCAACAGAAGAAACTGACATATTTCAGAAGACGGAAGGATAAAATGGACAGTGTTTGAGAGTGTAAAAATAACTAACAGAGGGGGACAGGGAAGAGAGCAACCTTCAAGTAAATAAGTTACTCAGTCTCTTTATGCAGAAGCTCTGATGGAGTAACACACTGTAATAATAATTTTTAAATGCAACTTCTAATATTAGTTGGCCTGCCTTTTAGGCAGTTGCATTTATTTCCTCCCAACTGCATAAACCAAACAGGGAGTTTCATAGCTGCATTTTAATGTAACTCAAAAAGTTTTGGAATATTCATTAGGCAGCTGTGTAAATCCTGCACTCTGCCATTCTTCTGATTACTCCAACAGGAAATGCCATTCTCTATTAGCTGAAATTTCTGCAAAGTGAATGTGAAATTGTATCAACACACTCGTCAGTGCAAACCTCTGACTCAGCGCTCCTTCACAGTGTAAACAGTTGCCTCAGGAACAGGGAAGTAAAGATTCAAACCAAAAGTACAAACCACTATTTCTTTTTCCCCACTGTTACTAATCTATTACTTACCTTTTCTTATTCTTCATTTTTTTAAGCAACTTGTGCTTACTTGTCGCGCTTCACAATTCTGTTTGCCTATAACATTACTAAACAGAGTATGTTTCAACCTCAAGATACATAGTATGCCAGAGAATATTTGGTCCAGTAATTACCCTTATATTTCACTGATTAAGTAAGTTCAGTCCTACTGGGCAAAATAAACATTTCACTGAACTTGTCATGTAGATTGAGTCTCTGTGTTCATAAGCATCTTTGATAATAAAAGATAACATACAGTGATAGATTATATATGATGACTATAAAAAGAGATGCATAGCAGCCTTTAGCTTGCTTATCTGTGGTATTTTGACCCACATAGCTTTAGATTTTTTAAAACTTCTCCCTAAAATTCACTTTCAATTCACTCAAGTAATACCAAAAATTTATAAAATATCTAAGTGAAAGAATAAAACTTTAAAGAAGGACTTGCAAAGAAGGATGGTGATGTACCACAGTTGATTATGCAGTCAAAATGTACTGTTCTGGCCTTGCCTGTATTTAAAGACAAGCTCCCTCTTCACAGCACATCAGTGTGCATGTGCTTATAAACATTTTCATAACATTTAGGTAGATAGAAAAAAAGTATTTTAGATTTTTAAACTACTGCTCAGCCAAACATTGGTCAGGTTACTCACTCTTCACCTTGCTGTGCCTCATTCTGTTTGTAGAGGTTAATACATGTGACATCTTCTGTGAAAAGAAATAAGAACTAAGTCCTTTTAAGCAAACTTGGAAAAGATGTAGTGTCTGCCTAGCATTGAGAAGATGGCTTAGATAGTGCAAATATGGTTATTTCACTAACTGGTAATAGAGGCAGCTTTTTAAGTCTTGGAAAATATATCCAAGAAAATACGTAAAATAGGGCTGGAAAGTTTTCATTTCATTCTAAGCAATTCATACTTAAGAAGCAGAGCTCAGTAGACAAGCATTCACATAGCATTTAAATATCTAAAAGATCTGGAAGCAGAGAGACTTGTGTGAGCTGCAGGCTGCAAGCATTTCATATTAGCATTGACATGAACTTAACACATGGTGTAAGTCATTGAATTAAAATGCCAATTGCAAGTAAGCCAGCTTTTCACAGCTCATCTTGACATTCACCCATTGCACTTCATCCCCATTATTAGTTATGAGGAGTTATGGGGTTCAGAGCCAAGAAACATTCTTCCAGATTCCCACAGAGAATCACAAGCCTGGATTTCTGACATCATAAGAAGGTAAATAAATAACACTACATTTCAATTACTAGACACTTATCTCTCAGACAGCTAACCTCCCATATAAAGCTAGTAAAAATAAATGCTATTAAAAATACAAAAGGGAATATTGAATAATGCCAATGAGACTCTACAGACCTATTTTATAATCTTGGTTGAGAAAAGTAATGCTTGTGTGTCTTGAGAGTCAGAAAGAAGCTCTCCTTTGTAACCAGGTTTATCATAATGAAAAGGCAATATTCAACATGTTTAATAGCTTTTCGATAGGAAATATAAAGACATCCCCATCAGAAAACCAGAAGTTAAAATAGCTGAAAAAAGCAAGATGAGACAGAATAAATGTAATGGTAATGATCATGTCAGAATTATCATTTGAATTCCATTTCAAAAACAGAAATCAAAATATGATAATTAGACCATAAAGTATTTGCACATCTTAGATCATCAAGCATGCACCCAATTAGATGCAATTTTCTGGTTTACATTCTCAGATACCCTATTGCACAACAAATAAGATTTCTGCATTATAGCTGAAACCACACCCTGAAATCTTCAGCATTGAGACTGTGCTTCCCTAGGTAAATATATTATGACTTAACTCTAAGGTTAACCATTAACCAAGAAAAGTCTTTGAAAGTATTAATGCCAGCGATGCATACCCTTTCATGTGTAATGTTTTTCTAAAGTGAATAAATATTGGACAGTTTATAAATAAAGATATTCTCAGTTTCAGAGATGCCACTGATAAAACATCTCTGCAGTTCTCAGGCCTTCAACTATCATCTTGCAGTCAAGCATAAACCTAGATGTGGGTCTGAATTATTTTGCTTTCCTCCATGCTGGACCACATAGGACCATTCTGGTAGACAAGTTTCATCATACCTTTAGGCATCCTTAATTACTAAGATACAACTGCAGGAGTGGAAATTTCCTGCAGTGATGAATGTTGGTTACCAGCAGACTGTGGTCAAAATGTGCTTACCAGATTCATATTTGAGGCAAATTTGTTTTGAACAAATTTGAGGTCAGTCTGGCCATTCAGACCTCAGATGTCTTGTTTTCTCAGTGTAACCGTGTGTGGTCTCACAGCTTCACTCATTAAAATGCACCTCTTGTCTTCTCATTAAGTCAGAAGAAGGGGGAAAAAGCAGCTAAATGTCTCAGGACAAGTTCTCAATTTGATCTGATTCAATGATTTAGTGTGATCTGATTCAATAAGGACTGTGAACACCTCCTCCAATTAGGACTGCATTTTCCCTCCCTCACTTAAGCAACATCAGTTTTCCATTTCAGCTACTACAGCTTCATTTCAGCCCCACTGAAGGTGAAAAGTCTATTTGCAGTTTCTCTGTAGAAATAGAGCTATACCGTGAATGCCATAACTTAGCTCTGCCTCACATTTGATATGATTTTTGCATGATACAATAAACTATTAGAGAAACTATAAAGTTAAAATCAGCTAATGTCCCGCACATTAATAATTCATGAAACAATAATATGTCAGTTTTATTGTCCCACTACAACCACAGCCAAAAGCTCTAAATGCTCATTTGCAAAGGCACACCATGCTGTGAAAGACAGATAGAGGAATTCATTCTCATGTGTTCATACACGCACAGAATTTGTTACAGATGATAAACACACCAATATCTTATCTTTTGGTCTCTGCAGAACAGCAGATGCTACCATTGTTATGGAAAGCAGAGGAGGAGTTAGAGTCATCAACCACTTGGGGTGAATAGCTATGCTGAACAGCCCACTTTCTAGAGGCTCAAGACACTTGCAAATCCACAATCAAAGCTTTAGTTTGCATGCTTAGAGACTACTTGGGAGCATTTCTGTCATTTCACCACTCAGTATAGAGGGATGAATCTCATGTACTTTACACCCTTCTATAGCTGCCTCCACCCTGTGACCCAACAATTGCCATGTGGTAAGACTCCACAGGCGCAGATACTGTGATGGTCACTCTTTCACTCAGGATTTTTTCCATGGCATCAGAAACATACTTTTTTCTGAATATATCATCTACCTTTTATGTCTTAGACCTCAATACTTTAAAGATTTGACCCACATACCCAAGCAGTGATCAAAGTTCCGTTTAATATTTTTAATCACTCTGCTTATTCTAAGTGATACTAGCATTAGATCCATAGAAAGAGACAGACATCTTGCACAGAGAGTATTTTAGGTTACATAGCACTCCAATTGACCAATTGCATAGAAATGCAATAGTTGAATCAACAGGCATACCAGGTTTCCTAATTATCTTCAAAGTAAATGTCAATTTTTTTTTTATTTTTTATTTTTTTTTGCTTTTGTGATTAATAGAGGAAAAAAGGCATTATGATGCTTTTATTTCAGCAGGGGATCACAGCTGTGCACCAACATTATCTGCTTCAATTAAAACTCCAATCACCTCATAAAGCTGAGACAGCTGCAAGTAGGAGCATCAATTTATACTGGCATCATATAGGTTTCTCTTCTTTCCATATCACACTATATTTTAACTACTTCTCTTCAGGCACTGGATTGGACTGCCCAGGGAGGTGGTTGAGTCACCATCCCTGGAGGTGTTCAAGAAACATTTAGATTTGTACTAAGGAGACTAAGGTTTATTGGTGAAACATTGGCGGTAAGCGGACAGCTGGACTGGATGATCTTTCCAACTTTGGTGATTCCTCAATTCTCTAAAGCTTGAACAAAACAAAGCAATTTTCTTCATACTTGCATTTTGGAATTACCATAGGTAGTTCATATTTAAGAATCTCTTTCATCAAAAAATCCTTATCATACTGCTGCCCTCCCAAGGGTTATAAATGTGTGACTTAAGAAGTTGCCTTTCCAAGAGATGTACAGCAGTCACATAATTTTAACCTTCCATTTTAACAAAGCAAATTTCTGGTTCCTATGGTGAACATGAATTATCCTCATTTTACTGTGAGGTTTGTTTCCATTAGAATCCCAGGCCTGTCTCAAAAAAAGAGAACTTTCACAACAGTCCACTGGTCTCCAAATGCTCTAAAGAAATATAACAGGCAAACTATTTAAGGAACTGTTTTGTTGTTTTTTTTAAACACCGAGGAGAAATATTTTGACTTTGGATAGAATGCAATATTCCCACTAAAGTTGGTTAAAAAAGTGTTTGGATGATAAACTGAGACCAGTAATGATGTACCACAATCTTTTCCTATTTATACTGGATAAAAAGAAGCCAGTGGACACTGACCAAGTAAATGTAAAAATATTTTTTTCTAGCCACAACTTCCTGTAGGCTATCCAAGTCTCCTACCCTCTTTGCTGCCATTCATCATCCCAAACGATGCACTACCTGTTGTTTTTTTCCCCTCACCCTGTTGTTCATCTTTTAAAACAACCACCCTTAATGAAAACATTCCAGCTTGTGAAGGTTCATAGCAGCTATTCTTCATTCCTTTTATACTGAAATTTTTGATCTGCCCCTAGCACTGGCAGCAAGAATGAGAGACATTAATTTTCTTTGCATAGTGCAATTTTTCTTTCTGTAAAGCAGGGTGGTGAACATAATATTATTTCTACTATTGTTGGGTTTACTGATGCCTGAAGAACGCTTTTAGGCCATTCCCTGTGCCCATTCAGTATTCTGCCCTCCTTTTACAAGGCTGGAGAGTTCACCCTCCCATACAATTGCTGCATCTTCCCATTTTCTGGGACATGGGATATGCACATTCTCTGACTGGCTGATTTTATACTCTTTTAAAGCTTAACTTCATGGCACTCCATTTTCTGTAGGCAGTTTTTTTGTTGTTGCCATCATTCTCCTCTCTTGAAGAAAGTAGCATAATATATTCAGAAAAGCAGACACAAACAGTTAACGTAAGATCACATTTCCTTTTATATAAATCAAGGATGAAGTGGAGTAGAGTACATGGGACACAGACCAGAGAAAGATACAAGCATGCAGAAATGAAGAATGCTTTGAAGGTTCTTAAATAGTCAGAGATCTCCCAACTTCTTACTGTAAAACTCAACTTTCCATCAATATCCAAATCTGGATTTCCTAGAGTCATTCAAAAAAATTTTGCTAAACATATGCAGTGCATTTATATATATTTTAATTGAACTTCTTGTGAAAATTCATTGAATAGCTATGAGTACCTGAAGCCAAAATTACATTGAGTATAGTATTCCTCACTCCTCTTTCTTTCTGGAGTGCTTCCATGTGCTCTTACACAGCTGCTATGCTCCACTTCACTGATGACTGATGTTTTTCACACCCATACACATTTTTACTGAGATCTGTTGCTGCCCAGCTCTTTTCCCAGCTTCCTATTCTATAATGTTCACTGAAATTTCAGTGGCTGCCACTGCACTGCATTTGGATGTTTTGCACCCATGTTTTATAATGATCCCGGAACACCTAACTGAACTTTACATTTCTTAACAAGGTCACTCCTAAACAATAAATATATATATATATTTAGCTACAGAATCAAAATCTTAGGCATTTGTTCAATGCTAAAAGGAGACATTTTTCTTTTTTCAGTAAAAATGCTTTTTAACAAAAAAGAAAAAGAAAAACATGAAACTATCAGATCTCTATATGAAATCTCAAAAATAAAAAGATTCCCATACCACATAATGCTCCATTACCCCTGTGGGATCTTTGTTGCCAGAAATAAAACACCAGGTTACAACATTACTGGTGCTATTCAATACCAGTCCCTGCAAGGTTTATTTAGTATTTTGTTTGCTTTTCTTCTAAAATTATTCATCTCAGTGACAAATTTCAGACAGTATGCAAAGTATCTAAAGTGAAGATTTCATCTCTAGAAACAGACTGTCCAGGATATCACAAAAACCTGTCATTCTCATGTTTTCAAACTTGATAAACTCCTTACAACTGTTATCAGAAGACTTTATATATATAAAGAATTAAACAGTTGACATTTTCAAATACTGGAATTTAACTAAGATAGCAATTAATGGCTTTGGACCTGAACTGCTTATGATAGAAGGCCGCCAGTTCCAGCCCAGGATTTGCTGAGCTTAGGCTAGATTCTTGGACTGGATTCTAAATCTCTGTATTTGTATTTCAGGCTTTGGCAGTCACCCATTCTTACCCGTAACAGTAATAAATTATGCAGTTAAGAATTCCATACTGATTTAAGAAACTCAGCTATCAGTGACTTCAGTACAAACTGAGACTTCTCAGGACATCATGAAGAAAGTGAAAATGATTTCACTTGACTAAGACTACTTTCTAGATGCTTTAAAATATATATATACTTGGATAACACCCCTGAACATAGAGAATGTTATTTCTTTTCACAGAAAATGTCATGTGTATTAACCTCTACAAACAGAATGAGGCACAGCAAGGTGAAGAGAAGAGTGGGTAACCTAACCAACGTTTGGCTGAGCAGTGGGGATCATCTGTGAGATAGGAGTATTTCATTGGAAAATGGTTTGGAAAAAAAGAAAAAACTGGTTAGTCACTGAACTGGAAAAAAAAACTGCTAAGAATTAATGAACAAAAGCAATACAGCATAACTTCTTGGAAGGCATCTCTCAGCACACTGTAACTTTTTTTTTTTAAGGTCTCTGTACAGATATTTTGGATTGACAAAGACATACGTTTCCAAGAAGTACTTGTGAAGTACCTACTCAGGAAGTATCATTAGGGGACAGTAGTAACATAGTACCCTTTTTCAGGTATGTAACCACATGTAGGAGTTTTAAGAACCTTATTAAATTACTGTTTTATTAGCAATGACCAGAACCTATTTGCTGATAGCTTCTAAAAATCAATTTCCACCAGTAACTGTTTTGAGAGAAAACATTAGGTTTTCCTCTTTGCTGCAACTATCACTGTGTTAAATTATAAAATTTGATTAGTTTTTATTTTAGCCTCATCATGAAAGGATGAAGTAGAATGCTTTTGCCATTATCTGGTAACTAAGCTACATTTAAATCATTAATGATTACTTCCTAACATTAAGCTCTGTAGCAAGAGACCATCTTCCAAACAGAATAAAAAGATCCTATTGTACAGCACCAAGGTAATCAGAAAGTCATTGGATAAATTGGAAATCAGTTGTTAAGGTGAGATACCTCACCAGTACTGAGCAATCACAGTTTCAGCAGAGGTTAGGCTGCAGACATTTTGGTGCATTTGGAGCCAAAGACTTCAGAGCACCTTTAAATGACAGAGTACTACTGATCAATCAGCTGTAAGCCTTCCTGGCCTAAATCCACTTCTAGCCTAACTCAGCTCAGAATAGCACTCCTAAAGCTTAAAAGAGGGTGGGGGCTGGAAGGGTGAGAGTGGAAGGGAAGAGTTATTTGATTTTCTTGTGGGGGGAAAAAAAAAAAACCACAACGTGAAGATGCCTATCTTAGATGTAAAACTGCCGCATTACAATATAACCACCACACACCATATATTTTCCAACTTAACTAGACAACACTGTGGAGTAGCAAAGGTTTGTTTAACATTATAAGCATTAGCCTCCCATATATATTATAAATAACTATTTCAGACCTCTCTTTGAAATGTGAAATATTCTGGGGTATCATCAATCTACTTCTCATGTAAACATACATAAACAGCATTAAACCCTCTCTGTAATCTGTCTTGCCAAAATTCTGCCACTAACAAGGAAATATAAAATACACTCTGGAGGCAACAGTCCTCCATGTTCTGATGTTCACCTCTGAGAAAAAAAAGAAACAACACAATATCCAAACATGGAGTGCTAACTCCTATCTAATTTATTGCCGTTCTGTGTGGGAAGCAGCAACTTCAGACAGGATGAAAGAAAACAGCATTACGGAGCTAAATCCACAAACATTGCACAGGAGACTCAAGTGAACTATACAGACTCCAAAGATGAGTGAAGAAATGGCCTAGAAAGGCACAGATGCACCAAGGAATCTTAAAAATTATGTAATAACATTTTATTTTCACAGACCAGCTCCTACTGTAACATACACTCCTCTCATCTTACCACTTCCCTTTCTTTCACTCTAGTCTTGAGAAGCTGTGTTAAAATTTCCCGACGACTCATCATTCAGTAAGCATGTGAGGTGTTGCACTTGGGTCAGGCAACCTCAGATATATGCACAGACTGGGGAAGAATTCACTGAGAGTACACTTGCAGAGATGGACTTGGGAGTCCCTTCTGGTGAATGAAAATCTTGACACAGCTCACAGTGAGCACTTATAGCAAGGAAGGTCAACTGCATCCTGGGATGCATCAAAAGAGGGGTGGCCAGTGGAGCAAGTAGCACAATTGCTCCCCTCTGCTCTGCCTTCATGAGGCCCGTTCTGGAGTACTTCATCCAGGTCTGGGGCCACCAGCACAAGGACATGGAGTTGTCTGAGTTGGTCTACAGGAAGGCCATGAAAATGCACAGAGGGCTGGAGCACCTCTACTATAAAGAAAGGCAGAGGGAGCTGGGCTTGATCAGTATGGAAAATAGAAGGCTCTTGGGAGACCTCATTGCAGGCTTCTAGTATGTAAAGGGAGCTAATAAACAGGAAGGAAACAGGCTTTTTGCGCAGACTGATAGTAATAGGACAAGAGAAAAACATTTTAATTTAAAAGATGGGAGGTTTAGGTTAGATGGTAGCAGGAAATTCTTCACTCACTGTATTGAGTCACTGGCATAGACTGCCCAGAGAAGCTGTGGGTACCCCATCACTGAAGGTGCTCAAGGTCAGACTGGATGGGGCCCTGGGCAGCCTGACCTGATAGGTGGCAGCCCTGCCCATGGCAGGGGGTTGGAAGTGGATGGGCTTAAGGTCCCTTCCAACGCAAGCCATTCCATGCTTCTGTGAAGTTTGCCTGTTACAATGCTTATGTCTCTGCTATAATGGCTATTTCAACAAATAAACCACATAAAGTTCTTAACAAATCTACAATGGTAAGAAAACAGAAGAATTACTGAAAACCAATGCAACATATTAAATGGCTGCCCACAGCTTTTATAGTCATTTAGATGCTAAATCCTTCCTTATTATCTAATTGATTTGAGGGGGGTTGTAGAATTTATCTCCACAAAACAAGAAACATATCAAATAACTTACTCTTGCATGCTTTCTGCAATCTATTATAGACATCAAAATGAGCATCAACTTCATTTAACCTGATAGAGCAGCATAATACAAAAACTCCTAACTTTGGTGTAACTGTTAATAGCAGATATAGACATACATAATATACAAAAATGTATGTCTTTCATACATACAGGATACAGCTATGTCCTAGGAATTGAAACATTCACAGAAAACAGCTAGGCTGAAAGCAGAATTTATGTATTGCATACAACTTCAAGTTCAACAAATTTACTTATTACTCAGAAAGATCTCCTTGCAACCATAAAGACATGTCAAGATACAATACTTGAAATAAGAATGTGAATCCAGCTTTTAATTTGCTTCATTTTATTTACCTTCCAGTAAAAAAATAAAATAGAAAATAAATACTTTTAAGAAGTTAAATATTTATATTCTGTCAGAAAAGGAGATTTTCATAAATTCAACTTTTCCCTTTCCCCAGTAAATAAAATGCAGTTGAAGTGACATTTCTGTAAGCATTCCAATTTTGGCAGAACCACATTATTTATTAAAAATGAAATTCAATTCTCTCCACTATGAAAAGTCAGCCAAGATTTATGTAATCTACCAAGGAACCTCAAACCTTTCACTTTAAGTACTGGAAATTCAAGTAAAATGAGAGACAAATTCATGTGAAATTGTCATCAGGCTTTTGTGTTGTGGTTCCAAAAAGGTGAAAATTACACAGTAAGAAATAAAAGCTCAAAGAAAGCAGAAAGAAAAAAAAAAAAACAATGGATGAGAATGAAATTTCATTTAAAGGCAGGTAATGAGATTTCTTTAAGCTGGATAAATATCTAACCAATCAGCTACCAGTGTTCAAAAAAGTTCTATGCCCTATTTCCTCCATTTCTTTTAGACTCATGCCAAAAGGCCCAAGCACTTGCTCTGTCCTCATGAAACATTTCCCCAAAGACTGTGCATTAGAAGTCTCCTATAAAACATATGCTCCATAACACAGCCAATGACATAGAAATCATATGTAACTTGTGCCATTACAGAAACAGCATGTGCATTAAGGGACACTGCCAAACTACAGACATATACCATCCTTTAATCTCTTCCCTGCCATTTCTTTTCTAATCTAATTCACTTCTTTCCAGTGTTTACACTGTTTACCTTTTGCATGCCTCCCAACTCAGGTAATACAATTCAATTTTTACAGTCATTTTTACATTACTATTCCCAGTGATACTATGACTGCATTGAATGTTCTGCAAAGTACTTAAAGAACAAGGTAATTTGGGCAACACAAACGTCTGCACAGAGATTTTTTATTCTTCTTACAGAAGTCCTAGTTTCAGAGCAAAACTGATTGATAGCATACCTTTGATTATTTTAATGAAAGATAATAGTTTTCCTTCTAAACAGTTATACTATTACCCTGAAATAGTGACCTTTTTCAGTTCAAATAATTTCAATCCATTAATTTTCAAGCAAACACATACAGGCAGTTGTATACTTTTTACAGGATGGATTAATTGCATGCATCTTACTAACAGCAAAAAAACCAAGTTTATTAGCAGTACAACAAAAACAAGTTTTTCAAATGCAGTACCACATGAACCCTTTGACTTATAAATGATGCTCTAAAGAAACAGTAAATAATCTAACACGGATTATTCATTTGTTTGTGATGTGCTACAAATTACATTACACGTTACATAATGCATTGTATGTTTATTCTGGCTCAGATTCTTTCACCTGTTCTCCCCTGGCACTGCTAACACTACCAGATGGGCCCATTTTAAATTTAATTAATTTGCCCCGTCTCCTAGGATTTCAAAGGAGTAAAGCACTGACAAGAACCCTGGTTCTTTCCTTTCTTGGTTACAGAAAAAGAACATAGAGATTTTCCTTCTAAGAACAGAATACAACATTTACAAATAAATACCTGGGGAGAGCACGTGTTGTTCAAAGAAGCTAAAAATAGTACAATCAACAAGCATATGTTTTGCTGGGAACCTTCCTAGACTCTAAAAGTAACCTTATTCTTTAGAGTCAGTGTGAATTTAGGTACTCAAAAAAAAAAAAAAAAAAGGGCTAAGGAGCAAGTATACACAGTGTGCATCGCATAAACTCCGCATACCAAACTACACAGATTCCCTCCTTTTAAGTTTCCATCCCACCATGTTAATTGTTGATTATTTCAAACAAATCCCTCAACATGCTGCAGCTAAGTTTTTGTTTCATTCAAAATGGAGACTTTAAAATTCTTTTATTATCTGCCTACATTAGTTTTAACTGCCTGCAGTTCTTTTAAAATGGCAACTGCTTTAAAGGATATGCAAACCACATTTCCTTAGTAACTCTAACTAATGAGCAGAAAGCTGTTAATGAAGACTTCTGCTCATTCTTATCACCACGTGGCTTTGCAGACACATGGGCAAACCAATACTTTATAGCCCCCTTCTCTCCTGTCACTCCTTACCACCTAAACTGAGAACATTAGATGCATGGTGCAGAGGATAACCCCTTTGTGAAAACCAGCAATAGGACTTGACAGGTAACTGCATGACTTTTGAATACTACAATAATAAAACAGCATTCAGGTTCTCCTTTGGGTGCTTTGAGGTTTCAAATGGACCTTTCAAGTTGCTAAGTCCAATTTCAAATACACTATGCTCCTTGTATAGAGTGGAACATTTCAAAGCACTACTCTAGAGTTCCAGTAATGAATTTTTCCACTTGCAGAAAATACTACTAAAACCTTTCAGTCCTCTAAATTGAGCTTAAATTGCGCAGAAGATTCAACCCAGCAGAAGAAAAAATTTTGCTTCAAACATAAATATGAAACACAGACTGGCTTACAACCAGTGTTGCCACCTCTCTGGAGTCTGCCTGCATAATGCATCTCTTCTGATATTAAAACATCTTTGTGTCGTTTCAGCTCCTAATGTCATGCAACCACGTAAGAACATCAAGTTTTCTCCTCCACAAGCCTTGCTTAAAGGTGCTGACTCAAGACCATGTGACTAATCAAAAGCCTTAGGCCAGAAGACAAATAGAAGCAACTCGTAATCAAGTTCTGAACAACCTAATGATTTTTCCAATACTTAGAATCGATGTAATATTATCTACAAAGAATACGCACTAAACCACTAGTTTAAAATCAGTCATTTTTAAAAATAAAAATAATATCCAATACTTAAGTATAGCTTGTTGATCTTTTAAGCTATGAGAAATGAACCCAAATAAGCCAAAAAGTAACTTGGCCAAATAAAACCAAATACCTAGGAACCAATTCAAATTCAAAGGCACAATGAACCCTCTACTTTAACCAACATTAATGGATAAAGCACAACTATACTCTTCAGGCATGCAATTAGCTTTGAGATTTTTCAGATGAACCGCCACTTCCATCAGCTTACTGAGCACATTCTCATTTACTCATCACAATTAGGTCTGTCAGTTTTACAAGACAACAAAATATGTATTTTCTATAGGAACTGAATAATAGCCTACAGTAAACAGCACTGAAATACTCTTGAAAATCCAAGGTGTATTTTATAAACCAACAGAAACTACAGTTAGACATTCACATCTGAAAAAAGTCTGTTTCCAAGACTAAAACTTCTTGTCCCAAAGAAAGGACAACTCAATCTGAAAAATATAACAATTAAAAAAGCCCACACTTCAAATGGTGTCTCTACTTCTTGTTTATAAAAGAACTTTTTTTTTTTTTTTACTGAGCTAACAATACAAATATACAAGAGAAAATCTTTACAATCTTTTTATATTTTCAGAAGCTTTTGTAGAACTCCACTTCTATGAAATGTTTTGAAAGTAAAAGCTCCAGAGCTTTTCTCCCCCAAGTTCTCACTGATACCAAGAGAACCCTGAAAAGAGTTCGAGCACTAAGATCTATCAGATCTTATCATGGACTGTATCACTTTTTTTTTTTTTTCTTCCCCTAGCTCAAAGAGGCAACACTTGCTTTAACAGACTGTCCCAAAGCAATTTCTTTTCTCCTCAGTCAGGATATAAAATATCTTTATCCGTGCCAACTCTCCAAAATTCTCATAAAATCAATAAAAAAAAAAAAAAGAGGTCATTTTGGAATATTTATACTGAAATCAATAGTTCTTTCCCAGTCCAACCTGTGACATTTTAAGGCCATCATGTGTCATCCAAAGTCACAGGTCTTACCAGCATCTTTGCCAGCCAGCTGGTTCACTGCCCCATCCTCAGCATGCAGCCAGCCTGGGGCAGCCAGCCAGCCAGCCAGAGCCTCAGCAGCCCAGGCACAGACAGAAGCCCAGGAGAGCAAACAGAATTCCAAAAACAATGTTACAAAATAGTAACAGAAAGAGCTCTCTGGAAATACAATTGTAGGTAACTGCATAAGTTGAACTGGTTTAAAATAAATTTAAAAAAAAAATCTCACCTCAAAAAGAAAGGCAGAAGCTTTCTAAAAACCTAGTCTGGTATTTTTCCCTAAAAGCACAGTCTAATCAGAGACTAACTGCTATTTGCAAAAAGCAAGATCTATTAAAGGAATATCAGAGCTCCCTGCTAGCTGTCCTTCAGCAGTTGTACCCTCAAGGCTAGCTCTGAGGATGGAATCTAAGTGCAGTTATCGGTGCGCTGGAGCTCATCTTCCTGCATGGCTTCCACTAAAGGCGATCCAATTAGCAACTCCGGAAAATCTAGAGTTTACTTACAAAAGTACATTCATTCTTCAGCTAAAATATTTAAGTGAACAAAGCCATATTCACCAAATGGACATCAAGAAATTAGTATTTCCATACCTATTAGAATAAAATGTCAATTAGACTGATGCTTAATAATTAAGTCACTTCACATTTAAAACTTTTCAATGCTCACATTTCATCCAGGAAGTCCTTTCTGCCCATTAAGAGCACCCTTAAATGCTTATGCCAAGTAAGGAAAAGGAGCTGCTAGGAGCTGACAGTCACAACCTGTCCTCAGTACAGTCAGGTCAGAGGCTTTGCTGAGAGTCTCCTCAGAGACTTTAAAGTTTGGATTCATTAGTAGCATCAAACCATGACTTCAGGACAATAAATCCAGTCTTACAAAACATAATCAAAAATACTAGAGCCAGAAAATACTTGATTTGCTCCACTAGATTAAATTTGTGGTTTTTTTGTAAGTGATACATGATGCAGCCTAGCTTCAACAGCCATTAAATCAGAACACGTACGGCCTACAACACTTTCACTTCATATAAAGTCATAAATTTGATGTAAACACGACATCACAGAGCTCAGACACCTTCACAGAACTCATCCTATAATCAGGCATGCTCTTAACCAAATTAGTCCTCTCTCACCTTCTCAAGGGTACATGAACTCAGCATAAATGCTGACAACAGCCTCAAGATCTACCTATCGTGATCCCAGCCTCCAATACACCCACCTCCTCAATCAACTCAACCTGATCCACCTCTTAATAAGGTGCAGCTGTACCCCAGCTGATCATTAGTGAAGGATTTTGGTAATTTGTAAACCAACAACTTTCCTCTCTTTCTGCACCCATTCAAGTCTGGAATATTTTCTGCCATACCTTTGATCTATTTCAGAAATAAACATTACCTGTTACAAAACTAAATGGTCTATTTCTCCATGCACATAAAGCAAACAGAGAAGTCCTTGAAATGCTGGATTTTCTTTGTTGCTTAAAAA